>VZRX01008995.1:0-37990 GCA_013398075.1 Notiomystis cincta | reverse complement strand
GTCAAACTCTATATCAGGATCTTTTCTTCTTTTTAAAATGTCAAATTCAGAGATATGATGTCTTCAGAGGAATTAGAACATTTTATGTTGGCATGGGATGAATTTTCATTTCTTATTAAGAGAAAACATATATTCCATATGCTTTTGAATAAAATTCAAAAATTATTATAAACCCTTTGTCTGCTACAATAAATAAATTATCCATATGATGACATCATAATTCAAAGGCTACATTAAATTATAACATAATTTTATACTTTATGTAGAACAATAAATCAGTGCATCCTAGACCTTGTGTGACCTTCTATTTTAAACCACAAATGAAAACAATTAATCTGCTGCTCCACTGTTGCAAAACTACCAGTCTCAGAGACAAAAATACACCCAAATTTTAAAGCATCTTCTCAAAATTCCATTTTCTGCCCCCAGATTTAAAGACCTACATTTCTTTCTTGGGAACAGCAGAGGCAATCACAGTTCTGTACCTCTCTCTCTTCTGTACTGTGGCTTTTAGAAAATGTGTATCAAGGCAGGATATTTTTTGCCCTTTCAGGTTAATTTGTTTTACCTACTTATTTCTCACTTGAAATCTTAATTCTGTCTGTAGGGTAGATCCTGCCAACCCTCTTTCCATGGGCACATAAGATCCGAAAGGTTTTCATGCAGGTTTGCTTAGCAGAAGCAGAGTGCAATGATTTCCATATTTCTGCTACATTTGAGTCTCATGTACATAAGGAAGATCTTCCCCAGACATTTCTGTCAGAAGCTCTGATGGTGGGTACAGAGCAGATGGAGCAAACCTGTAGCAGCTGATTGAAAATACAAAGTTTTACGGATTGACTTGTGGTGCCCAATATCTTTGCTGCAGCAGAAGAGAAATTTTCCTTGCACATTCTAGATCATGATCCCCTGCAATGTGCCGTGTGCTTTGGGACAAACTAAATGTCAAGCACTGTATGTTGTCCAGAAAAGGTACATTTGTGGTACTGCACATGGTAAAAGAGAAGAAGCTATCATACATGAACAAACAATGGTGATTGCTGCAGATATGGGGCATACTTAATTTTTGCTGTTTTCTTCCTAGCATTTCTGCACTGCTAGGTGTAGTTTTGATATTAGGGTGTTTTTGAGAGAGACTTCAAAATGTAAATAATGCCACGTATTTATCCTGAAGCCTGCAGCTCAGCCTCTGCTTGTGGCAAGGTGTGGGAAGGATGGTATTCACCCACTTCACCTGTGGGAGTTTGCTTTGTCAGATTTGCCTCCAGGAAGGGTTTGACCCACGTACTGCAAGTCCTGTGTGCCTGAGGGGCTGCCTTCAGTGTTCAGTGTGAAACCCAGGTGATTTGGGCTGGGCTCAGGCTCTTGAGTTCCTGGAATAACAGGGGGACATTTCACTGCAGCCAGCAGCATACAAGAAGCCCCTGTAGAGCCCAGAAGCTGAATCTGCCCAGGCTGCAGCAGAGACAGATCCACGGCAGGGCTCAGCACTGTGTGGGGACACCAACACACTGGTGGCTCTGTGCCCAGGGGCTGTGCATTCCTGCAGGCCTGGCAGGAGAGCACCTGGCCTCAACCACCAAAGGAGAATAGAAGCAAATAAATTTATAGAACTTTCACATGTACTATTGGCATAGATTTTTTTTTTTTTTTTAAGAAAAGCATTTTTATAGTAAAATTTGTGATGTGAACAACTTGCCAATATCCAGGATGTCAATGTGTATCTGTGGAAGAGTTAAATCATCACTGTGGTTCATTGCAGTTTGGCATTTCTGACACCTGAGCATGCCTTGCTCCAACACAGAAATTTAACTCAGCGAGACTGGAGAGAAAAGCAGGATCTGTCCTTTACAGATAAATTAGTTCAAAGTTAAATAAGGCAATTTTTATTTATGTCCTAGATATTAAGCAGGAGGCTAACAATTGTCAGAAATAATTCACATGCTTTAGTGCATATACATAAACCATTCAGATGTGTTAGTTAATGCTTTTTAAATTAAAAAACATAAAGATCTGTGAACAAGATGAATCCTTAGCAATGAAAAAGACAGCCTCACAAAATCTTGTCAGCTTGATTCCAGGTTGATGTTTCCTATTAGAAAGAGTCATAATCAGATGTGCTAAAATGATGACAGTGCTGAATAAGTCAGCAAACGTGAGAAGCAGTAGGACCAGGACCGTTGTGGGATGCTGTCAGTGGTTGATTTCACCAAGTCTCATTAGGATGTGGCACTGTTTTTTGTTTGAGTATTTTTAAACATTTTTGTTTATAAGAATCATAAACAGAGGAAAAAGTCTCAGTCTTATAATTCAAAGAACATTTCCTCCCTCACCCAAATGCCAACAAAATACAGAAATCTGACATTAAAAAAAACAGCCTTAATGGCAATCTATACTAAAAGAAGTGTTGTTTCTTTATGCAGCAGCTTCTGCCATGGTTTTGCAATCATTTGAACACTAGATAAAGTAAATGGAAAAATAGTTGTTTCGATTTTACTTTAATACAACAGAAAGTTGGATTTTTTTGGCTACAGAAGTCAAGGCTTGTGTCAAAACAAGCTGCAGGCTTGGAGTTTGCAAGGAATTATGGAATGTGGTATGTGTCTGGGTTTGTATACTTTATCATCACTGTTGTGAGGCCAGGTTTGTCATAACTCACTGCTTCACTTTTCATGAATTACAGTCATGCTTTTGTTCACAAGCAGAATGAATAGTATAATTTCTCTCTTTTTGTTTTTCTTTATACTTAAACTCAGAAGTACACTGTGCAAATCTCTGCCTCTTACTCCAGCAAAAATCCCTGTGAAGTAAAAATGCAGTTCATGTAAATGCTTGTGCACATTAGAAAAACATAAATACAACAGGCTTGTCCCAATATAGAGCAGCGTTTAATGCTGGCATTACCTATTAAAATCAGTGCATTAGGCTTATGGTAGATGTGTGTATGTTAGTTTAGCATAATACTGCTAAAATTGCCAATCTAAAGCCCAGTTGCTGTAGCCATTAAGAAAGCAAATGCTCTTTCCCCTTCATTTATAGCAGTATTTGGTCAGTGTGCAATGTGATTAGGACAATATTCCATCACACTGGACTTTCATTAATCAACAGATAACCCTCTCAGTTGAGTAAATTCAGTTTCTCTGCATCTCAGGGCTAAGTATGAACCTATCCGTCAGGTAAGTCTACTCAGCAAAGTGGGGAAGAGAGAACTAAGTTTATTCTTTTTCCTCTGCCCTTATGCAGTGCCTGTGGTACAGAGCAGTGTCAGAGATGGAGACAGCCTCCTGCCTGCCCTGCTCCACTGTGGTGGCTTCCTCTGGCTGAGTCCAGGGACACAGTGCTGTCCTACACACATGCAGACAAATATGCAGCAAGATATGAAGAGGTTGGAGCCCACAAACAGGCACTGAACTGGCACAAAATGGGAGTTGCTTTTCTGCCTACAGGAAGTCTGCAGTTAACTGGAGACCCACTCAGAGCCAGGGTCACAGTCCTCTGTGAGCAGTAAGGTAGATTGGTCATTCTCTGAGTCGACCTTCACCCTGAGCACCCTCATGTCCAGGGGCCACTACTGTACCTGTCCAGTTTGGGGTCCTCTACCCCTGCACTGCAGCACTTCTACCTTCCCTCTCCGTTAGGCCTCTTTCTAAGACTTTCTCAAGCGAAGGGGACAATGGCAAAAAGTCATTGTTCTTGCCAGTGGGCACTGGGTATGACATCTGATGGCTGCCAAAAAAAGAGACTTCTTTTTCCAAAGCGGAGCAGGTGGCAGTAGCTGACTGGAACACCATGCTGGCATTCATTATATCATAGCACTGACAGCAGAGCTGGAAGCTAACAGGTTCACAGTTGCCTAATGTCATCATGCTGAAGACATTTTTAGAAAAGTTATGCAATTGATTAGCTGGCTATATATACCTTTTTTTTTTTTTTTTCCAGGACAAGTTGGTATTTTTATCCTAACACAGCTAATACCAATAAAATAGATTTACAGGCAATGTTGCAAATGATGTTTTTAGCAGGTTTTGGCAGCATATCTTCCCAGAGCTCTCACGCCATTCCACAAGAGCTTCTTGGAAATTACACAAAATGCACAGGAAAGTGACCACATTAATATAGTTCCTTAATCCGAGAGTAATGATTGACTGATTCTTCTAGGAAAGGGTATTTTTTTCCTCTACCTCTTTTGCTGTGTCTCCCAAACTGCTTCACTTCTCCCCTGCAGAAGGACACAATGCCATCTAAACAGACAGTGGGGAAAAGTGTTATGTGATCTCTCCCGAATGGCAACTGTACCATGCTCTACGGTCCAGATTCCCCCTAAATTTAGGCATGTATCTGAGGCACTTAAATTGGGATCAGTGTCAGCCCAACTCTGATAATCCTGTTGCAGAGACAGATGTTTGAGAGTGTGATTCAGTTTACCTCAGATCTAAGAAGAGGAAATGTGGGACAGCCACCTTCCCTTCTTTCAGTGCCATAGTTACACATCTCAGTGTTTAAAGGATTAAGCCAGGACTGTGTTGTCTCTCCAAACTGATCCGACAGATGCGGTGAAGTGATTTACTTCAGCTTAAATTGTGGCTTAGTTGTGAATTAGCTGGCAAACACTTAAGAAAGACAAATTCTGGTAACATCAATATACACTTGGATACAGATGAAAAAAATGACAATAACATTTCTCCCAGCAATGATGACAGAAGATACATTGCTCAGTTATCAATTGCAGAATCTTTATTAAAGCTTAATGGTAGATGCTGGAATGAGGGAGCTTTTAATTTTGCTTTATTGTATTTGCCTAGTGAAATGACTGCAGCATTTTCTCTTGGATGAGGACTTTGCTAGAGTTACTTTTGCTTCTAAACCTGAACAATCCCAGCATGGCAATATGTGGTATGAGAAACTGCAGCGTAAAGCTACGGAGCTGTCAGCTGACTCAGATCTTGGCTGGCCCTTTATCAAGCAAAACTCACCATTAATAGAGCAACTTAGATCCAGTGGGCTCTAAAAAGACATTGAACAAAATGCATACAGGTTATAATTTTAAAATGTCTCCCATGCTTTTCCTTTCCTCTCTGCCTTTCCCCCTTTCCTTTATCTATTATTATTAGTACCTGAGGAATGGGGTAAGGATGAAGGAAAGATACATAAAATCCCAACTTCTGGGAGAAGAGGGAGTTGAAAATCAATAACCAAATGAGCAAGAAAACAATTACTTTCTGGTGCCAGTGTTTTCATTTTCCTAGTAGAACTTTTGACCCTGAAATGTTCTACCTGCAGTAGCTCCCGATATTTGTTAATTATCAACCCACACTTCAAAGCCAATCGGTTTTCAAGGGCTTTTGTGGAGGTTAGCTCAGGAAAATGAGTATTCAGTACTGCAGGAATATGTTTAATTTGAGGAGGTTTCATTTTGGTAGGGCTTGGGTTTGTGTGAATGCACTGTACCTCTCGGATGTCTTTAAAGTGTTGTAGGGATCGGCCCTTCAAAGAAAGAAAATAAATGTATGCAATATAAAAGTCACAGGGATATTTCTGACACAGTGTCATATGATTTTGCATTGCCAGATAGCATCTCCTCAAAAATGATAGATAAATGGAATGTTTTAAAATATATATGGTGTAGTAGTTGCTGTAGTGACTGATAAGGACATGCTGAAGGCTTTCTGTTTTGTTTCACTTTCTTATATCTTTTAATAATTTAGCCTAGATATTATATTTGTGCTGGTAGTATCATTTCTGATCTCACTTGTCTTCTGTCCCCCAAAATACCTTTGAAACTAGTAAGTAAAACAAAGTACCAAATTCTGCCCTTCTCATTTACGCAAGATCAAAGCTGGGTTTTGCCCAAGGAGGACTGCATGGTCATCCCAGTGATCTGGAAAACAGAAAAAAACAATAATACAAACCAAGATTCTCAAAAGTCATTGTTAAGATTTCTTGTAATGTCTTTTTCAATTCAGAGAAATTGATGGCTATAAGTAATTCTGAATGCAGACCGACACACATATTTGTTCCTAGTAGTGGAAATATTCTCTTAGCATTTTCTGGTTTTAGGAATGAAGGAAACACTTCAGTGTGTTTCATTAATCCCCCATTTCTGACTATATTCAACCAAAATTTTGATATTAACGTTTCCAAATTATATATTTAAAAAGAAAAATATTAAAGAGCAAGTTTAGAAATCAGTTAACCTAAAGGTTAAGTGCAGAACAGCATTTGAGCCTAAAGTAACTTAACCCTTCTTTAAAAAGACCTAAGTGTAAAGAATAAAGACAGTATTTTTCCTTTTCCTTTTTTTTAAAGAAGCCACATGAAATGTTCTCCGAGTTAAGTTTTACCATTCATAATGAATGCAGTCTCGCCATTCAAATGCGACCATAAGTACACAGAAGATAAGAATTTAATTAAATGTAGATTAAAACCAAACAGGAAAACACACTCGCTGATAATTTTATCCCATCCTCTGGCCATATTTTTTATACTTCCTTCTTGTTCTTCTTTGGGCTATAGCTTATCAACATGCCGATAGTACCATAACTCATTACATCTGATGGTGCTGCTGAAATGTGCAGGCTTGGTGCTTGAATTTCAGAGGCACTTAAAATGCAAAGCATGTAAATGTCTATGTTAAATATATTAGTGTGGTAATGTTAGTGAAAAGAAAGTGATTTCCTACAAATCCTTGTACTTCGCATCAGACATTATCATTGCCCAGTCACAAACTGGTTTAAAAAATGTCTATTTAGGTTTTGTCTTAAAATATATTTCTCTTAAAATGTATTAATTTTGTTTTCATATGTCTTACCTGTCAATTTTGATATTAATTTCAGTTACTGAACTAGATCACTGAAAACACAGAGATTATATTCTTAGGGCTTGGTTAAATACACATGAAGTAAACAGCTGACTGGGAGAGGTCTGACTTACCCACATAGTGTAGCAGTTCAGGACCAAATCAGTGTTCAGGCTAAATGGACCTGGATACCAAAACACTTTTAATCACCGATATATGCATTTTTTACAAATTATGCCATTTTCTTGTTCCGTGGAGGGTGACAACAGTGTCCAAAAGCTGGGGGATTAGCGGGGATCTGTCTCCAAGGGATATCCTGAGTTATAAGGTAGGAAGAGAACTGAGAATAGCCCTGAGGAGAAGGTCTTGAGAGTTTTGGTTGATGAGAAGCTTGACATGACCTGTGACAGTGCACTTGCAAGTCAGAAAGCCAGCCACATCCTGGGCTGCATCAAAAGCAGCGTGGCCAGTAGGGCAAGGGAGGGGATTTGCCCCCTCTACTCTGCTTTCATATGACCCCACCTGGAGTTCTGTGTCCAGCTCTGGAGACCTGTGGTACTGTTGGCATGGATCCAGAGGTGGGCCCTGACCAGGGGATGGGAGCATCTCTTCTATAAAGACAGTCTGAGAGAGTTGGGGTTGTTTAGTCTGGAGAAAAGAAGGCTCATTGGAGACCTTAGGGCGCCTTTCAGTACCTTAAGGGGGCTTACGAGAGAGCTGCGAAAGGGACTTTTTACAGGAGCCTGTAATGATGATAGAACAGAGGTAATGGCTTTACATTGAAAGAGAGGGTAGGCTTGTGAATTAGGAAGAAATTCTTTATTATGGGGGTTGTGAAACAGTGGAACAGGTTGCCCAGAGAAGCTGTGGATGCCCCATCTCTGGAAGTGTTCAAGACACAGCTGGATGGGGCTTTGAGCAGCCTGGTCTAGTGGAAGGTGTCCTTGCAGATGGCAGGGCATCTTTAAGGTATCTTCCAACACAAAGCATTCTATGATTATATGAATATCCCTTTCCATTCATTGGCCCATCTGACTTTAACAGTGGTTAACAGCTTGTTACACCCAAGTTTCTGCCCTGTCTTACAGCTCAGATACTCCCTTATCTGACAGGGTTCACTGAAGTTCATGCACTTATGCTAACACTGTTGTCAATTGGGCCCAATTGCTACATGCAGCCACATTGTGTGCATCATTATTGACAATCCATTTAGAAATACTATTTTTTATGTACAACAAGAATAAAACAGTTATATGTTATAGGGAAGCAGTTAATGTAGACTGACTTCATGGATCCCAAACTGGCCCAGTAGCAGCCTGTGTATTTCTGCCTGACCAGTAGCCTCTAACAGATCTGCAACAAGTTCTTTAGCTAACCAACATTGCAAGATAAAAGAAAAACATGATCCATTGATCATTTACCCTCAATTTGTCCACAGTTTTTATTTCCAATGTATTTTACTCACTGTATTTCCTACACAGTTTGAGGAAAGAGACTATTGGTTCAGCTCTGCGATGGTTTCACTCGTGGTAGAACAGACTTTGGACCCTGCTCAGAAATATCGAGATCAAAGTAGTAGTTTGCTTAATTAAATATTATGCTAAGGTTTAGAATGTCAATGTATACTTTAATATGCAATCTTGATTTATTAAGTGCTATTAAAGCATAACTGAAATCATTTCTATGCTCATGTTATCTTATATTTATAACCCGGGCCTCAAAAAAATGGAACTTCCTTTGGTTTTGCAGTAAGGGAAGGATTTCTTTCTGCTGTTTTATCAGCAAATAAATTATTTATCTATGTTTTTCTTTTTAGTGATTTAGAATGCTCTGAGAGTTGCAGTGTGATTGTGAACTTTGCTTCAGCTCCTGACCAGGAGGTATTTTCAAATGAAGAAGATGGATCTGTAACTTTTTATAATTAGATGGCCTTTGACCTGAGCTTTGTGGATCAATCAGGAGAGAAATTACTTCATGTAAAAAGTTTAATAATATTAAAAAGTAATTACTGAGGTAATCAGAGCAAACTCTGCACCTCATCAAGGACCATACCTGACCTGCCATCACTCAAATTTAGGACAGGATTTGAAAGCAAGTTTTTCCGTGCCAGACCAGACAGCATTGGAAGTATATGAGACCAGTGAGTTTCAAGAAAACCCTCCATTTCTGTAATTTTCAAGGCAGGATCTAGCCTCCATTTCTTCTACTTCACAGCAAAATGAGACAAAATCCTTGTGAACCTGCATCTAAATATTTTGTTTTATTAACCTTAATAATAGTTTGTGTCAGGTGAAGCTAAAGTTGAGTCTGGTAGTTGGCACATTTCAAAATTGTGTCTTTTCAATGTCAAAGCCATTTGATGCATTTAACTGATACATCACTATAGTAAATTTTTGGACATACTAAAGGAAATAGAGTCATAGAAATGAGAACTATATTTAAATAGACTTAGAAATAAAGTATATTGTTTTTGCAACATCTACTGCTGTCTTGTTACTCATGCAGAGAAAAGTCAGCCTGAGGGTTTGTGAAACAGTGGTGCTTCAAGAGAAGGTACTTTTGATCACTACGGTGACATTTGGGGATAGTTTAAAAACCAACATGTTTCCAGCCCAGAGATGCTGCAGTACATTTTAAAGAAAAGGATACTGCAAGTGACAGGAGAATCTAAAACAAGCTGAGTTTCCAGAGGCTTTGCTCTGAAAAGAATGGGTGTAGAAATTCATGTATTAATAATACAAAATGTTCAAAAGGCTCTGTTAGCATGGAGATCTTAGGCCAGTTCCACAAAGGACTGGTCCATCAAATATAGTTTACACTTTGAGCAAAGAAACAGCAGAGAGAAAGTCTGTATTAATACTTAAGCGTCTACAAGCTTTTTGGAGCACATTGTTAGGGCTTGGTGCTTTCCAGGAACCACAAAGTGCTGCTCCACAACAATGATGGCCCCTTTCCACATCTGCAAGTGTAAGCACTGATTTGCAAAACAATTGATTCTTTTGTACACTTCCTGAGGAAAGGTAGAACAGCTGCATAAAAGCTATAAAATTTATTTTTCATTCATTGTCTCTATTCCCTAAGTTCAGGAGGTGTTGGCTTTTGCCTTTCTGCTAGCACAGGGAGATGAATAAATCAGCAAAATAGCAGGTGTGGCAGCACCCACTCCTGCAGAGCACAAGAGCTGCAGGGATGTGTCCAACTTTTGATCCTCAGCCAGTCCTGTGCCTCCAAAATTGTCTAAGTACCACAGCATGTGATATCAGTAATGTTTTCAGACAGAAAGTCAGTGAAAGGAGGGGCTTTTTGAAAGGAGTGCACTGGATTTATTTTTCCTCTGACAAGTTCATTGCTTTCGAGCTTATCCAATTTTGGTGGAAAGCTGAAGCCCGTCCCTGTGGATTTCACCATCTGGCAAAGAAAGGCTCCACAGCAAAGCAGAGCTTGTGGGACTGAGACCCCTGGTTCTTTTTCCCAAACCAGTGATAGAGGTCCAGTTCCAGTACTGCTGCTTGCTGGTCCCTGCTGCCTCCCGGGAGCCATCAGACCTGTTTGCTCTGGCACTGCTGGGAAGCTGCTGCCATCAGTTCTGCAGAGGCAAGGGAAACATGGCCTGCTGCCAGCTAAGAGGCTGTTTTGGTATCATCACCCCTCCTCTGGGAGATGGGTGAGGATGGAGAAATGCAGTGGGACGCAGCAGCTCTCTGATGGGCAGGGTGAGTCACGAGAATTACTTCACAGACACTGTACTGCACTGGTGCCAGAGCTTAATAATTTTGCTGGTGTTTGATCCTGTTTCCTTTTAGAATCATACCTGATATCAATGCATCAAGAAAGCCTTCTGCTTCTGTTGTCTAATAAAGACTGTCTCCTAATCCTCATAACTGTGCATCTGTACTGCTGGAGTGAAATGGTCTGTGTTCTACCTCTGTTTTTTCTGTATAGTTCATGGGTATATCATGTGTGTACACAAATCTATTTGAGGCAAAAAAGTACTTATGTATTAGCATGATCTTTTATGTTTAACAAGTAATTTATTAATACATGTTTGTTTGTAAGTTACACTATCACCCACTAAACGTTCTATACTCTGGTATGCAGAAGCACATCCTGTGCTATATAAACAACAACTTCATATTGAATTCTTACTTTTATTCTTTCTAGTGCAAGGCTGGAACTGCCTGGCAAATCTGCCATTTATTCTGTGAAGTAAAACATGAGAAGATTTGCATGCATGTGTGATGTCCAGTTGGTGTTAAATTCAAGAAAAGTCCTCTTCACAGCTAACTGATCCCCCAGTGCACAATAGTACTCACCTTTGTTAATTTCTGAGTCACTCAAAATACCAACATTACCTTTTGTCCAAAGGTGCTGACATCCTCAACAAACACTGTAATGATTGAATCATCAGTTCAGAATGAGTAGTTTTAAGTGAGCTACAGGGTGGCAATTTTATTAGATTAAGTATCTTTCTGCAAAATGTTTGTAAAAATAAGCCAGGAGAAGTTAACAATTGTGAAAGCCAAAAGGAGGAAATGACCTCTACTGAATAAGATTGTGCCAGTAATATTTTCTGCAATTTTGGCTGAACAATGAGTTCCTTAATAATTCTGTCTCTTCTCAAGTTCATTTTCTGCATTTTTCATTTTACAAACACTGGTTTGTAGTCTCACAGAAGAACCTAAGTTGGTAAGCCAAGTTCCAAGTACAAACAGGTTTATATACATCACCTTAGTGGCTGTATCTCCATCAGGCATTACAGAAAACACCCCCACCTCATCATGAATGGTAATATATTGACTCTCAAAATTCAGTGCCCAGCCTCAAAGTTAGATTGTGGCTAAGGCATGTTGCAGTGTTAACAATAACATATTCTTCCCAGAAAAACTAAAATGACAGGTGTAGCTATTGATGCTTCAAGCACATACTCTGACCTATAGACTCACAATCTGCTGCACTCAATCCAGCACATACTGTGGCAACAGAGCTGTGCTGGAATCGTGCTGGATACAGACTGACAAATGCTATGTATGAACTTTAACAGTTCCCCCCCAAACGTGGGTTTCATTTCCTTCCTAAGCTGATTGGTGCTGGAAATGAGCATCTCCCTATGCCTTATGAGAAGTGATTTTCTTTTTGGTGTATAACACTACACACTATAGGGAGTATGTATGTAATGTGGTCTCTTTTCATATGTTGCAGTACTTAAGCCTTGAGTTAAAAGGCTGTTTCTTATGAAATGTGTATCTTTCAGTTTAATTTTGCAGGTAGAGTCTTGCTGCATTATAATTGCAAGTAGTATTGCCCTTCTGATTATTTCTCTGGACTTCCCTATTTCTGCAAAAGAAGCAATTACAAAGAACTAAAATGATAATACAGCAAACATAACTTTAATTCTGCTTTTGGTGATTTATCAGTTATTATATTTTGAATTTCTCTTCAGATCATTGATTCCAGTTTGATTTTGCTCATACATCAATTTTCTCTAATTCTAAGTAAATATAAGTCACATTTTTTACATTATACCCCTCAGAGAACTTTATTTTTTCATTTCAGTAAGCATTATTTGAATCATAAAAAAAATACATTACAGTATTCATAACGTGCTGCCTATGTGACAGTTTTTGAACTTTAATATTCTTTTCTGTAGTGTGAGGGCTTAGCAGACTATAAAAGAGACATATTGTTTATAATGTTTCTGCACCACAACAAATGATGCACTTCTAGCATCTATGAAATGGCAGTAGTTTTCTAAATTTGTGATTCTTCTGTGTTCAGCAGTTGAGAACAGTTGTACATCTGCTCAGCACAGACTTTAGGAGACCATGAACTTTAATTGAGGAAAAATAATGAGGGTTCAGGGACCACTGATACAGAGTCGGTTGGTAAGGCAGGTGCCCTGCTGCCAGATCAATGGATTATTTACTCCTTTGTCATAAACAAGAAACAGTTGGGTCTTTGTAGAGATTACATTCATATTCCTAAGCCAGACTGCCTTTTTCTGTTCCCTTGTAAATATGCAGTATATTGAATACTTTTGAAACTTGGTCTGAAAAACATAATAGCTTTGCTTCTTCGTTAAATGATGTAATGTTAACCTTAATAGTAAATTTAACAGAACAATTTTAAATGCAGTGATATTCATCCTAGTGGGCATATTAATTAATAATCTGTACTTCATGTGCACAGAAAGGATTGTGAGGGTGTTGGAGCATGTTTACACATGTATACAAAGGCATATTTGTAATGCAAAAAGTTAGATTAAAGTATGGAATAAGAAAGACAATTATATGAAGATATTTAGAAGGAAAGAAAAAGAAATGAGAAATACGGCTGAGCACATTTAGCCAATCTTTTACAGTCTGACTACCATAATGATAATGTTGTTTCAGAATAGAGTTTATAAAAATTTTACACACCACTGAAGTGGAATTTTCTGATGCTTTAATCAGAAAAAAGGCAGACTGCTTTTCCATGTGAGTCAAGCAAGTAATCAGGAGTTTCAGTAAGCATCCCTAATCCTGGGTGTGCTAGTGGCTATCTTTTACACATCTGTGTAACCCAACAGGGCAAGGTCAGCCAAAAATGGCATGTTCTGACCTCATAGGTATTCATTAGAAAAGCAAACAAAGACCACTGTGCAAGACTGCATGTAATAAGCCTTAATTTCCATTTTAACAAGTTAGTCAGTCTCACATTAGAATCATAGAATCATAGAAATGTTTAGCTTGGAATGACTTAAGATCATTGGGTTCAACCATTAACCCAGCACTGCCAAGTCCACTGCTAAACCATGTCCCTAAATGCCACATTGACACACCTTTTAAATACCTCTAGGCATGGTGACTCTAGCGCTTCCTTGGTCAGCCTGTTCCAATGCTTGACATCTCTTTCCTGATGAAAATTTTTCAAATGTACAGCCTAAATCTCCCCAATTTGAGGCCATTTCCCCTTACCTTGCCGCTTGTTACATGGGAGAAGAAACCAAACCCTTCTCACTACATCTTCCTTGCAGGTAGTTGTAGAGAGCCATAATGTCTCCCTGAGCCTCTTTTTCTCCAGGATAAACAACTCCAGCTCCTTCAGCTGCTGCTCATATGATTTACTCTCCCAACCCTTCAGTTTTGCTGCCCTTCTTGGGACAGACTCCAGCACATCAGTGTCCCTCATGTGGAGAGAGGCCCAAAATTAAACCTGGGATTCAAGGTGTGGCCTCGCCAGTGCTGAGTAGAGGACAATCACTGCCCTAATCCCGCTGGCCACAGCATTTCTGATCCCAGCCAAGATGTCACCTGGGCACACGGCCAGCTCATGTTCAGCTGGCTGTTGACCAACACTTCCAGGTCGTTTTCAGCCAGGCAGCTTTCCAGACACTTCCCCAAGCCCATAGCATTGCATGAGGATGTTGGGATTCAAGTGCAAGACCCAGCACTTGGCCTTGTTGAACCTCATAGTGTTGGCCACAGGCCACTGATCTTGATCTAGTTGAAATCCCCCATGAGAACACATGTAGGTGATTGTGAGACTTCTCCCAGCTGCCTATAGAATATTTCATCAGCCTTTTCATCTAGATTGGGAGGCCTGTAACAGACTCCCACCATGATAACTGCCTTGTTGGCCTTCTCCCGATTCTTANTTTGTGATTCTTCTGTGTTCAGCAGTTGAGAACAGTTGTACATCTGCTCAGCACAGACTTTAGGAGACCATGAACTTTAATTGAGGAAAAATAATGAGGGTTCAGGGACCACTGATACAGAGTCGGTTGGTAAGGCAGGTGCCCTGCTGCCAGATCAATGGATTATTTACTCCTTTGTCATAAACAAGAAACAGTTGGGTCTTTGTAGAGATTACATTCATATTCCTAAGCCAGACTGCCTTTTTCTGTTCCCTTGTAAATATGCAGTATATTGAATACTTTTGAAACTTGGTCTGAAAAACATAATAGCTTTGCTTCTTCGTTAAATGATGTAATGTTAACCTTAATAGTAAATTTAACAGAACAATTTTAAATGCAGTGATATTCATCCTAGTGGGCATATTAATTAATAATCTGTACTTCATGTGCACAGAAAGGATTGTGAGGGTGTTGGAGCATGTTTACACATGTATACAAAGGCATATTTGTAATGCAAAAAGTTAGATTAAAGTATGGAATAAGAAAGACAATTATATGAAGATATTTAGAAGGAAAGAAAAAGAAATGAGAAATACGGCTGAGCACATTTAGCCAATCTTTTACAGTCTGACTACCATAATGATAATGTTGTTTCAGAATAGAGTTTATAAAAATTTTACACACCACTGAAGTGGAATTTTCTGATGCTTTAATCAGAAAAAAGGCAGACTGCTTTTCCATGTGAGTCAAGCAAGTAATCAGGAGTTTCAGTAAGCATCCCTAATCCTGGGTGTGCTAGTGGCTATCTTTTACACATCTGTGTAACCCAACAGGGCAAGGTCAGCCAAAAATGGCATGTTCTGACCTCATAGGTATTCATTAGAAAAGCAAACAAAGACCACTGTGCAAGACTGCATGTAATAAGCCTTAATTTCCATTTTAACAAGTTAGTCAGTCTCACATTAGAATCATAGAATCATAGAAATGTTTAGCTTGGAATGACTTAAGATCATTGGGTTCAACCATTAACCCAGCACTGCCAAGTCCACTGCTAAACCATGTCCCTAAATGCCACATTGACACACCTTTTAAATACCTCTAGGCATGGTGACTCTAGCGCTTCCTTGGTCAGCCTGTTCCAATGCTTGACATCTCTTTCCTGATGAAAATTTTTCAAATGTACAGCCTAAATCTCCCCAATTTGAGGCCATTTCCCCTTACCTTGCCGCTTGTTACATGGGAGAAGAAACCAAACCCTTCTCACTACATCTTCCTTGCAGGTAGTTGTAGAGAGCCATAATGTCTCCCTGAGCCTCTTTTTCTCCAGGATAAACAACTCCAGCTCCTTCAGCTGCTGCTCATATGATTTACTCTCCCAACCCTTCAGTTTTGCTGCCCTTCTTGGGACAGACTCCAGCACATCAGTGTCCCTCATGTGGAGAGAGGCCCAAAATTAAACCTGGGATTCAAGGTGTGGCCTCGCCAGTGCTGAGTAGAGGACAATCACTGCCCTAATCCCGCTGGCCACAGCATTTCTGATCCCAGCCAAGATGTCACCTGGGCACACGGCCAGCTCATGTTCAGCTGGCTGTTGACCAACACTTCCAGGTCGTTTTCAGCCAGGCAGCTTTCCAGACACTTCCCCAAGCCCATAGCATTGCATGAGGATGTTGGGATTCAAGTGCAAGACCCAGCACTTGGCCTTGTTGAACCTCATAGTGTTGGCCACAGGCCACTGATCTTGATCTAGTTGAAATCCCCCATGAGAACACATGTAGGTGATTGTGAGACTTCTCCCAGCTGCCTATAGAATATTTCATCAGCCTTTTCATCTAGATTGGGAGGCCTGTAACAGACTCCCACCATGATAACTGCCTTGTTGGCCTTCTCCCGATTCTTACCCAGAAACACTCAACCCTATCCTCACCATCATTGAGCTCTAGACAATAAAAACACTCCTAACATAGAGGGCTACCCCTCCACCTCACCTTCTTTGCCTATCCCTTCTGAGGAATTTATAGCCATCCATTGCAGCATTCCAGTTGTGTGATTCATCCCACAGTGTCTCCATGATGACAACTATGTCTTAATTTTCCTGCTGCACAATCGCTTCCAGTTTCTCCTTTTCTTTCCTGTGCTGTTTGAATAGGTGTAAATGTACTTCAGTTGGGTTATTGAGCCCTCTGCCTTTTTTAGGGGAAGAAGCTCTAATTCCTTCATGACTGTTCTCAGGCTCTTCAATGGTTTCTAGCACATCAATCAGCCTTTCAACCTTGTGGTCTCCTGGATCTCCATTCCCTGCATCTACCAAGAAACCAGACTGAAGGACCTTGCTAGTGCACCATCCCTCAAACACTGGCATGCCACCCTCAGGCTTACTCTCAGTGATCCTGATTTTATCCCCTTCCTCCTTAAAATTTAGGTTAAATCTGTCCCAGTGAGCACTGCTAACTGCTGTGTCCTTCCCCCTTTGAGACAGGTGTACCCTTTCTGTCACAGCAGGCTTGGTGCCACATGGTCAAAACCCCAAAATTCTGCCAGTAACACTAAATTGCAAGCCAGATATTATTCTTCTGGCTCTATCAATTTCTTCCTTTGCCATTTCCTGCAAGTGTGGTCCTGATGCCTTAACTAGTTGTCCCAAAGACCTGAAGGCTCTCTTACCTGTCTTCAGCATTCTTGTTGCCACTTAATCACCACCCATTTGAAAAATCCATAATGGCTGAAAGCCTGAGGGCCATTCCAGGGTGGGAAGTTTTTCCCTCACATTTTTAACCCACTAACCAGAGAGGCACAAACTTACTTAAGAATTAGGTCCAGACTTCATATTGAATTTTGTGTTCTCCTGGAAAGAGAGCCTCCTATGACAGTGACGAGTCATTTTTTCTTTACAGAAGCAGTTTAGATGTGGGTCATAGGGTAACTTAGCCCCTGGGGCACCTCCACACTCCATGAACAGCTGTCCTCATCACTGTTCAGTTCCACTTGCAGAGCCTCCTACCTATCATGTGCTCCTGGGGAGGTGGAGCAGCCTCAGATTATTATGCTAAATAATAATGCATCTGCTGCATCAGGCAGCAATTGTCACCACTGCCCCCAACCCTTTAACTCTTGTGTTCAGCCATGCAGAGAGGGGACAGGGAAAGCTCCATACCATGAAAACTGTCAGTCTGTCAGGACTCTCCCAGGAAAGGCAAGGTGCAATTCCAGCAGTCTGCCTTTCACACCCCCTGACACTCCTCAGCCTACTGGCCTTCTCCTCTAGCATTGAGGAGAGGAGCTCCTCCATGTGGGTGCACCTACACAGGGCTGCTCACTCTTGCCACCCATACTGGCATCAGAGCTGGGACAGCTCCAGCTGGCACCAGGGTGGAAGTGTGTCCCCACCTGAGCTCTCCCAGTGGCTTTCTGCCTGGGGGACACTGCTGCTCCCTGGTGGAGCTGCCTGGATTTCAGCTCCCTTCATGCACCCCTCTGCGCCAGCTGCTGCCTAGACTGCCATGCCATGTCCTGCTGACTGCCCTGACCTGTCTGTCCACTGCTGGCAATGCTCCTGCTCACCAGCACTCCCCAGGGGCTTCTTTCATGTGTGTGGGGTCCTGGCCCCCATTGCTCCTGGCCCTGCTAGCTCCTGACCTCTGAGGTGAGCTGTGGGCTCCTGGCATCGCTCTGGGTTTCACGTGAAGTTCTCCCAGTCTGGAACTCTCTGGGCACCACGCTGGGGTGCTCTGCTGCAGAATGAGCTGGCACCAGAGCCACTCACCTCAGCAACCAGGGCTGTGCACTCAGGCTGTAGATCCTGTGCCATTCAAGAAACATTTGCCTAAATCATTCTTGTTGGAAATAATGGGATTAAGTTCCTAGCAATAGGCTGAGGGCTAAGGAGATCTGACTTCAGAAAGCAGGGTGATTTCCAAAATTTCTTGTCAAATTCCTAAATAATAACTGTTTTGAAGAAATTGTGGGTTTTTTCAATCTAATGTCAAATATTGAAATGTTGTTCCCAAGAATTCTTTTTCACCTACCACCTCCACATTTCTAATAATTAAATCTGAGTTAATCTTTTGAGAATCTCTGTTCTTAATACTAAATAATAATTACATTGTTGCAGGTAAAGTAAGAAAATCCTAGTTTCTACAATATAGATTTTTTTTTACCAAATTACTAATTATGTTACCAAAGTTATCCAGACTATATCCAGATTTAAGAAATACAGGAAAATAATTTTTTATTTTGTCAAAAATATAAGTTGTCCCAGCTGTATTCCCTTAATTAATTTAGGATATTTTCCATCCAATCTTTCTGCTGTTCTAAATGACACAGGACACATCATGTTTTCTGTTCTTGAGTATAAACTTTACTCCTACATATTCCACTCACTTTCCTCCTCATACTTTACAGAAGTAATCTTTGCATATTCCCATTTCTGCACCTACTTTTGGTATCTTCTTCATGGCTATGCTGATGGGGTCACAAACAACATCACTTTGGAATGAGTGTGCCAACACACAGATCCTGTATGTAAGGGGTGGCACACAGCCTGATAAGCAGTGAGAGTATCTGCATTTGTCACTGTTTCTACAAGGTATTGCTTTGTGGGACCAGAATAGTTACAGCCTTAATTTTGCATATAGGTAGAACTAATACACTACTTTGATTTTCTATGCTCAGATATACTCAAGCTGTTCAGTTACTTCAAATTTATTCCAGAGCAATTGAAAATAGATTTTAGTCTGTAATTTTATCTTTCCAGTGATGATCTAATCCACAAATGAGGCTACAAGTAATTGCATTTAAAGAATTTTCATATTATATAAATTCCATAATAAAAGCCAATGACTGTAAAATGTATGTGTTAAAATTGATAGAATACTTGTAATTTATTAATAATCAGGTAATTTGTTTATTACCTAGTCTACCTTGAATTTTTGGAATTAAAAGATGGTGAGTTTTAAAAGAAGAAAAATTACACTATCTAGTTTCTTTTTTTACAAGAATTGTAAGTCTCAAGACTAACTAGTCTGTGTTTTTTGTAAAACTTAATAAGCAATGGTCAGTTAATATTTTAATAAATATTAATAAATTACAACCACCATTAGTTATAGTGATCATAACAATTTTGTGTAGGTCATACATATTACTCATATTTAATACACTAATTTTAACTTTTTATGTATAATTGCAACCGAAAGACACAGGTACTGCTTTCAGTGTTGTGCTCAGAAAATAAAGAGCTTGTCTGGTATGCCATGATCTGAAGCTTTATGTAAAACCCTCAAGATTTGTTAATCTTTAAAGCTGTGCACAGAACACTGATATTTTATCTGCTGTCCTGCATCCTGAGGAAAAAAAAAATCCTACATGTTTCTGAAGTGTGTTGCTTTTAGTTTGACCACCATGAGCTTCATCTGCACTTGTAAAAGCTGATGTAATAGCTGTTTGTATTTCATACAACCATCTCCCAAGTGAGCCATAGGGGTTAATCTGAAGATTAGTAGCTCAAATCCCAGCATTTTCCATATAGTTTTCAATTTTAAATTGTATGCTGTTATTCACAGTCTCCCTTCCTTTCACTTCTTATTAATTTTGATATTTGGAAGGACTGCAGCAGTATCTGAATGACAGCAAAGGTATGTGTGTAGAAATTACGTGGTTCTTGCTGAGTTTATATACATATTTATGCAAACATGTATTTTCACAAAAGCTTACTATAAACATGGTTAGCATATGGGATCCTTTATATTTTTCCTATGCACTCAGAATCTCACAAGGTCATCTACCTTCTGAACTTTGTAGTATAGTGGCATCTGTCTAACCTACCGTGTTTTACTGATGGATTTAGGTAATTATTGTAAAATGGTATTTTCACATGGAAGTTTGGGGGAAATGAAAGCTAACATGTAATTCACAAATGTACTTAACAGAATGGCAAGAAGTAAATGCATCTTTGCAGTCCTGGCTCCATGTGAAATTTTCAGCCCATTGCTTGGCTGGAGAAAGACAGCCTAAGTGTGTCTCTGATGCTTCTGCTAATCTGAAGTTTTCTTACGGGATTAAAGTTGCTCTTGCAGTATAAACAGGATCTTCCTGAGGGCTGTATTGGATCATTTGGAAATGAAAACAATAATACACTTAAATATTTTTACTGGAGTACATTAGAAAAGTCTAGCCTTTTATCTGAATTTCAAAGATCACCAGTTTATATTAGAATTTTCAAAACAGCATTTGGTTTTATCCCTGTATCTACTGCTATCTTCTCCTTCTCTTTTCCTAATGGTTCTCTAACCTACCAGAAAAGATACAGCAGTATCCAAAGGCTAGACAGCAAAAAGAGCTCAAACTGGAAATAAATGTACTTTTTAGACACTGAGATTAATTAGTCCTTGGAACAGTTTAATTGTGATATATTGTCTGTTACTTTGTTTCTTTTAATGGAGTCCACATACTTTCAGAAAAGAAAAATGTGACCACAACTTGTGAAGCACAAGCCACTTCCAGAATTACTGGGCAACACTGAGATATGCAGGAGGCAGGATGCCAGACTTGGTAACCAAAACACTTCCTTCAGATGTCAAAACCAATGCAAATGCCTTTCTATTATTTTGTTACTCTCTTCTCACTTCCCCTGTTATTTGCCCTGATGTTTTAAGTACTTCTTGCCGTGCTTTAGATCTCAGGCAGAAAGGAATCACTTACTGACATATTAAAAACAGAGTGGGATTCTCACGGGAGATGATAAAGCGTGATTGCACTGTAGGCAGAGATAACATAAAACTCTTCCTTGCATCCTCACCTGATTCCCAACATTTGAACCTTATGCTCCAATGGCATCTGAGATTCCTAAGAGAAGGGAGTGGTTTGCCAGGTTATCAAAGATACTTGCTTCAGACATTCTCTGAGCTGTTTATCTGCTACAGGGGATTGATGAATTTCTGCATTGTGGTGTGGTGGTTTTGTTTCAGTTTTATTTTATTTTGTTTATTTGGTTTTTCTCCCCAAAGATGTTAAGACCAGATTCTGGCCTAAGATAATAGGACCCTTCTTTGAGCCAGCAAAGACCAAGATATGATTTATGACCTCAGTGATGGAGTAGTAAGTGTCAAGAATGTTATGCCAGTGTGTAAGGGTCTGGTTAGTGCTGCTGAGGAGAAAGGGAGGAGGAAGCCTCCCCCCAGAGTTGTGAGGCAAAAAGGAGTTGTGAACTACAACAACTGCGTTCATCTATTATCAATTATTAATACAGCCAAATGGCATTTTCTCAGGTACTTCCAACTAAAAGGAAATCCAGAAACACCAAGTTTACGCTCTCATTCTTGACATAAGTCTGCAGCAGAGTCACTGAAGCTGGTGTAGATGTAGGGACAGAAAGGTGAAACCCTGCTCTGTTCCAGTTCCGGCTGCTCAGCCTGCCAGGGCTCCTGCTAATACACAGATGCCACTTGCTCCATTACAGTAGTCAAAAAAAACCAACCCTGACAAAAAAATTAGAAGGAACATGGGGGGTTAGGGTGGTTTACTGCAATGCAGGCACATCTTCTGCATAATACATCAGAGTTGGAGCATAGGAGTGTTAGCACAAATGAAAAGTCCCATTTTTACAAGATATGTAATTTGGCTCACATCCAAATAATCACCCGAATAATAAGAGAAGAGCTAAGTGGGGAAAAAAAAGCATCCCACAGGCCTTCTAAAAAATGCACACTTACCATTACTGTGCTATGTACTGTGAACAGAGAGGTCTGTCACAACCAGACTTATAAGAAAGCAAAGGTTATTCTACAGATAAGCGGTTAGTACAATGAAGATCTTTTTGAGGAAAAAGAAAAATCAATATTTATGCTGGCATCACTGTATTTTATAGAGAGATAGCAAATTCAGCACACTGGATGCAACTAAGAATTTAATTCTGGGGGTTTTGGTATTAATATTATTATTCTGTAAGAATTACTGCAGTAGATCAGACAAAAGATCCGCATCTTATCCCTAGAAAATGCTTCATCCATCTTCTTAACACCCACATCCCTGAAATTCATATTTTTTTTTTTAAAAAAGAGATAAGTCAGTGGATAAGGGGGATTGATGCCTTATCTGACAAAATGACCAAAGCTTGAACACATGCAGTCTAATTGCTCCCTGCTAACTCTGCAAGCCTGACTATAGCCTCCCTCCCCCCTTCCTACACATCTACCTACATTTAAGCACGAAATGGCAGCGTCTCATGAAAGTCTTTCCTCTTGGGTAATGTGGAGATATGAAGCCAATCTTTGCCATATTAATTTCCCCCTTCCCTGAATCAGTAAAAGTACAATAGGGAAAACACCAGTTAAGTTATTTTAAGAAGAATCAACTTTCATGTTGTAAACCTTGGATTAAAGATAGTAAAAAAAAAAAAAAAATTAATATACTGTATTTCATGGATTTGGGTAAGGAAAGAGGGAAGCTAGGAACAGGTTATCACTGAGATTGTTAGGAATAAAATAAGGTACCTTGTAATTGAAGTATTCTTGCTATATTCTTAAGCCTTTATTCCAAAAAGTATCCTCATGCAAATAGAATAAATCACATTGCAAGCCTTTCAGAAATGCCATTTTCAGACTCTACCTTCTGATGATTACTGTTCTCTTTTTTCTGTAAAGTTCTATAGAGAATATATTTTAATTAGCTTCCACTTGATACCACTTCATACACACTGCCCAGATTTGACCCAGTGTCTGATCATATAGAATGCATTACAAAAGAACTGGTCATTTGAGTGCTTTAATATAGCTTTGCATTAATGTGAGACATCATTTAGACAAGGCATTAAAAGTGTTATTTTAATGACTGAAGTGTGTAGGGTGGGAAGAAGCTTAATCTTTATAGGAAGAACAATTTCAATTAGCTCTAAAATATTAATTTGTTGGTATAACTATATACTCTAATGTATTTGGCTACAAAAAAAATCTAATGAATAATACATTGCTAGATCCCAGCCTAATTCCTGTGTTGTAACTAATACTGGCAGTTGAAACAAGGAAAATAGTCTTTTAACATTCATGATTTGGGTTGGGGTGCATTTAATCTGATTGCTTATAACGACAAATTTTGTTCAGCATAAATTGACAAGGAAGCATAAATATCAAAACCAGCACATGGCTATTGGAAGATTGAATAGTTCATAAATACAAAGATATTTGTTTCCAGAAAGTGCATGACTTTTTTGTTTATCCAGTGATTTTAAAATACATTATGATTGACAGGAATATGGTATCCACCTGTGGAAAGCATGAAGACTTTATCATAAAATACCTGGGTTCTGTTAATCCCTAATGCTGTGTTTGAGAAGCAAATATATTGTCCTTATGACTCCTGCTAGCCCATAATTTAATTTCTTAGCCTTATATGTCCCATTTCTTGTGGCTAGCAGCACTTCTCTCAACTTGAGAACTTGAAAACTTATTAGAGAACTTCTCATAAAATCAGTGGGAATATCATAGTTAAAATTGTTAAGTGCTGAGAACACCTTGTGTGCCATATGCATATCTAAGGCCTTGGGATGTCGATACAGCTTTAGAATTTTACCATTTTTGTTAGAAATAATTTCTAATTATTCTGCAAGGATGTAGAATTGCACTGCAGCTTGTTAACTGCACAATACCTGCACAGAACGTTCTCCCAAAACAGTCAGTTCATAACCTATGCCAGTGTTGATGATTTTACTGGCAAAAAAAGCTTAATTTTATGAAGTTCAAGGCAATTCTATTTCCCTTTGGTGTCAGAATTGGTCACAGTTGGTTTTAGGGAAGAGTATCGTGATCTTGCTACTGCAGGATTTTTTTTGCTCTTCATCCCCTGAAAGAAGTGAAATGTTCAGCTTCTCTAAGTGCTTGGCTGTATGGAAGCCTCCAAGGTCACCCTCTGGAATTACCCTAAGTTCCCCTGTCACTCTAGCAGAATACCTTGTGCAAAACGTTGTGCACACCTTTCTCAGTGTTTTAAAGCATCAATGCTGCTCATTTAAGGAGTCACACTGAGAAAAGAGTTCTTTGCTTTTGCTCACAAAAGAGTGGAGGCATCTGGTGTCCAGACCTGGTTATAGGTATTTCATTTATAGGAGGAAATGTGATTTCAGACATACTTTGGTGCCAAGAATTTCCTGTTGTCTGTTCTCCAGGTCAGCATGCCAGATCAGTCCTCAGATGCACTATTTTTTTTCCTCACTGATTGAGCAATGAGTTGTTATGTACCTTTTTAGGTCCCCAAGTCACTTGCTAGAGTCAGCCATCTAAATTGGAGACATCTAAGGCTCTCCAGACACCATGTTTGAGTCTTTGAGGTGTTTGTTTAGTCTATTTTATACCATCATTTTACAGCAAAATTAAAATTTATATTTAATAAAAAAATGGGAATCAGTGTAATAATTTATTTCATTAATAATAATTTTAATTTCTTAGTTTACATACTCTGGGATAAAAATGCTTCATTTCTTGGTTTTGAGAGCCTACTGCTTTTTCCTTTCTCTACAATAGCTTGCATACTCTGGGATAAAAATGCTTAATTTCTTAGTTTTGGGAGCCTATGCTTTTTCCTTCCTCTACAAAAAAAAAAAAAAAAAAAAAAAAAAAAAAAAAAAAAAAAAAAAAAAAAAAAAAAAAAGACAGAAAGTTAAAGAAAAGGAAAAACCAACCTAAGAATCTTCTAAAAGAAGAGAAACCTATTTGCAGTTTCAGAAACTAGGTAAAAGAATGCTTTTGTAATAGATTTCATGCAGCAGTTGGCATTGGCAGTACTGCAAAAAGAGATGTATTCTGTCGTGCTCTGTTTGATCAAGTGCTAAACCCGTGTGATCAATAGAGAGACAGATGTCGGGTGCAGATGGCGATGCCGTGATACCTGGGGCAGAGTGGGCCTGCCAGAATGACAGAATGGGAACAAGGAAGAGCAGCAATGCAACAGAATGTGACAAATGAAATTAGGGTTTATACCAGTCGATAATTTACAGCTAATAGAAAGTGACAGAATTTTTCAGCATACAGCACATTTACTCTCACAATGCTATAGTCAATGCATTTTTCATGCAAAACAATGGGAGCTGCTATGGAGACTTGGCCCTAGCTATATGTATTTTGTTACATTGCAACTTGTACAAGTGACATTTAAACAAAGCTAGGACCATCAAACCAAGTGAGCACCAAGTGTATGAAACAAGATCATATTTTCAAGTTTGAAATGAGTCCATCTGATACTCAGACTGTGTAGCAGACCTCCAACAAGAAAATGAAGACATTATTACCTGTTTATATGAATATAAAGTAGAGATCCACTACAGCCACGTAAATAAATATTGAATGGCCTTTGTTATTTGGAAACTGAGTTTATAATCTATTTCATTTTTTTATTAATTATAATGATTGAGCATGCACAATGAGCTTTCTGCTCTCCCCCTCTCCAAATTCCAATCTAAAATCCATAGTTAATGCACTTGGCAGCTTATTGTGTTCTATTTTATGCTGATACAATTCAGAATAGAACGATTGGTAGCTTAGGGTTATACCCTTTCTGTTAAAGGTTATTATCACTTTTATTTCCTTTTCTGGCTTTCCCGAGTTTCATGAGCTGTGTATGCATGTGTGTATACATGTCTATATATATATAAATGAAAAATATATGCACACACACATATAAATTTAAATACATATATATGGAATTTGAATATATTCAAAATTAATCACACACTCTTCCATTACACTTTCCAAGCTTACCCTGTTGCCAACTCTTAATAAAAACAGGGATCCCATCCTATAAAGAACGAAGGCTATCAAAGTTGTATTTATGACTGAAAATATAATGTAGTGGTCAAATCTTTTATTGTACAATTTAACATTTTCTATTTTCTGGGCAAAATTAATGGATATTTTCTATATTACTTTTTTTTTTTTTTTAACAATAAAAGAGCAGTTACGGTCTATTCTGCAGGCTTGATTTTCATCAGTTCTGAGTAATGGGTCTTCCTTTTACAGCCTGTAATATGGCATTCAGCAAGGCAAACCCTGAATCAGAACTGAAAAATAAAAATCCATCTTGCTCTTCTTTCCCTGCTACCTCCTGCTGCTCAGCTTGATATATTTTTCACACTTAAAGGTAACTATCTCTTAAGGCTGATGTCACTTGATTTTTAGGGCAAAATCTGAACTTAGTTTGGACACAGTAAACACAGAAAATCACCATTATGAACACCAATGCCTTTCCTTCAGGCCTCTGACAATCTACCCAGCTATCTTTCACACTCATTTCTATGGTCTGTTAGTTCCAGTGGACAGTCATTTTGACTCGATGTCATGATATTCACACATAGGTGAGAGAAGAGTTTTTCATGTAATTTTTCTTTCTGAAGCTGTGCAAATGTCAGTCTTTGTTATGGTTACATAGACCACAATTAAAGTTTCATCAGTAATTCCTTGGATAATGGTAATTTGACAAAGAAAACTTTATAGGTTGTTGATATGTATGTTTTTTTAATAAAACAGTGTATTTTCCCATTTTTATGTGCCTTTTGACAAAACGAATTTGTTGCTTTTCCAATGCCTGCAGACAGTATGTATCTTTTTTTTCTCCCTAGGAATGTGATTATTTGCAAAAAGTTTGGGCACCAATAAATACTGTCTTTCCTTGCAAATTCAGGGTCTCAGATAGATTAATTTAGTCAGAAAAGGAGCTCCTATCCTTCATCCTATTTTCCCTACACTAAATATGGTACATAGTGTTGGAATTTTACAGGTATAGCAAAGAAGAGTAAATATGTTCACACTGTGTTCAGCATGTGTATATTTGCCACAGGTGACAGATATTGAAAATGTATCATACAATTTTTATACTTTGATTGATTGTTTCTATGAAATAAGTTTTAGGGGGTATGCCAGAAACTTGCTGTTGTTACCAATCCACAGTAGTGGTGAAAACTGGGCTGAAAGACTTATGTCCAAAATGCCTAAAACAAACATCTCTACTTATTTCAGGTTTATCTAATACACTAAGCCTGCATTTAGTAATAAGCTATTAACCTTGAAACTCAAACATCTTCCCAAGGATAGTGTCATGCACAAAAGGGAACATAATATTTTTGGTAATATATTCTTGCCTTCTCCAAAGTTGTAGCCAAGCAAAACAGAAGAGACAGCAGGTCTTCTCCTCTGAGCACTGGCACAGTGGCATCATCTTGGAAAGCCAAGCTGGGAGAAGAACAATCATCTGTGATATTGAGAGTGGCATGTTTCAGGTGCCATTAATCCACACGCGTGTGCCCCAGCTGCTACACTGGCTGAAAGGGGCTCACCTGTTGAAAGAGATCCTCCATCCAGTAACTTAGGGAGCTGGAAAAGAACGAGCAGATGTATCAGCAGGAGCTGGCACCACATTAAGAAACAAATTAGGACCAGAGGTTTCTTACGACTCTCTTGGCTACAGGCTCAGGCCTGTAGAAGGCATAACACTTTATGCAGTCAAAAGTGTTCTCAGAGATTTATTTTGACTCACATAGAAATTCTGCTAGTAGACCAGCAGGTTGTTCAAATGGAAAGTGTGTGGAGAATTTCTTGTAGAAAACTTTGGTGAGCAAAACAGTGTAAAATGTTCACTCTCCAGTCTTCTATGACCACCTAGAAATTAGCTGAGCATTTTCAAGTAGCTTCTCAAGTACTGAAAGTGTGCATTGGGTATATGATTAACTGAAAAGTTCTAAGTATGCCTGACACTATATATATCATAGCTGTCTAATATTATAAATTACCTGTATGCTCACGTTGTGGAGCCTTTTCCCATTAGTATGATTATATGGCTTAATGCACAGTTATGCTATCCCAGGTGTGACGTGCTGTGTCCCTTTGTACACTGTGAAAGCTGCAAGTACCAAACAGCTCTATTTCAGTGACACTACACAGCTTTATCTGAGCCCCAAAGGCAACCATTCAATTGTGTGAGACTAGATTTCTAATTTAAACACATCTAAAGATCTTTTGCTACAGATCTCAAAAGCCTATACAGTTTTTAGAACAAGACAGAGGCTGTCAGTTTGCCATATATGAAAGCTCAGTGCACCCAGATCCTGAGTACTGTGTGCAGCTCTGATCACAGCTGAGGAAGGGCAGCCAGAGTGATCAAGGGAGCAGCTATCTTATGACAATAGACAAAAAAATCTGAGACTCTCCGAAGAGAAAGCTGAGGGGGAAATTTGATACAGGCTTACAAAATCTTGAAGCTGGTGGATAAAGTGAATGAAGAACTGTTATTCCTCAAATCCTGCAGTGCTACAGGAAACTGGGAGAAGAACAATTTAAAACAGATTATCACGGCAGCGAGTTAACTCTGTGAACTTGATGCCACAGGAGCCTGTGAAAGCAGACAGTATCAGCAGGTTCAGAGAGAGATTGGACAAATTCATGGACAACAGATCTGTAAATGGTACTAAGAGGATGTATCCCCTAACATTCCTAATCCATGTGCATGCTTGGGAATTCTTAGGGGAGTGAACTGCACAAGGAGGCCAATTTCTCATGTTTTTACTAAATAACATTGCCTGTTGCCACTCTAGGGAAAGAGTCTGAGCTAGACAGACCCCTGCACTGTCCCACCAGGGTATTTTTTATCTTTCTAAAGATGATGCAGTAGCACGAAGACTATAAAGAGAAGTCATTTCCCTATCAAGAGTATCAGACAGCAGGACTGTTTCTGAGTTACCAGAACCATTAGTAATGGAGACAGTTCAAATACATTTGTAAGGAAGGATAATAAGCAGGATTGTGTTTAATTCTTAAAAGTATTAATTCTTTAAAATCACTTCGGATTTTAAAAGCAAATTTTGTAAAAAGACAATTTTCATCTGTCATTTGACCTTCAAATTAGGCTATTAATGATGATTAGGCTGTGGTAGTAAATGAGAAAGATGTATGTTTCCTCCAGCAAGTGCAAAACACCAAACACTAATCCTGCAGTGTGAATACAGGCACCTAGACAGGGTGCCTAGAGACCAAAAAGCCAACCAAAGGTTTTAATTATCATATATATCAATACAATATTCTTAACAGTTGGGTTGCTACCCAGAGCATCTTTCTGCAGAAGATTGATCACTGCCATATTCTAGAGTCTTTCCTTCATCACTTGCATTTTGATGGCACCTATATCATGTTAAAACTGGCATATCTCCTTTTCAGCAGGCACAATTCCACCTAACAGATGGCCATGATGATAGACATGCCAAAGAACCAGTATGTGTATCAAGTTTGATTATTAGGGATGAAATTCCTATCCAAGAACGTTTGAGTGGCATTCTGCACCAATCATCTGAACCTATTGGTACGGGTTGAAACAAATGCTGCTTCACTCAAGTCAAGGGATGTGTTAACTACAAAGTAGGGAGATGAGGACTATGTAATTTAAGGTCTTGGTAAAATGGAAGTAAAGGCCATTGCTTCTGGATCACTCACTCCACTCTAGTAAGATTCAGTCACAAAGCAAATCGTTAAGTTCTACTGCCTATCCAACGGCACAGTTTAGTGTTTCTGGTGTATTTCCTGGTAAATAGTTGTTCTTTTTCAAATGACATTTTAGCTGGCCAGCATAGATCTCACTGCACCACAGACAGTGCAAAAATCTGCTGAAAGGAGAGCTGAATCATAGACAGTTGGAATACCAAGCAAAGGCTTATGAAAGCTGAACTGCACATCTCCTAACAGAGACTCCTATTGTCACAGGGTATGCCACGCTGTACCTGATTTTCAACACAGAGCAAAACTGGAAAAAAAAAATTATTATGAAATATATTTCATAATAAATGCCTCATATTAAAATAGCAGACACTGTAATGACAGCAGAAATATTTTAACTGATTTAAACAAAAATTGTATTACCAAGGTACCCACTCTTAATTGTGCCAGAGGCAAATATGAATCATGGGTGTCCAAAAAGGCATCTTAATATTCACATGTTTTCCCTCTGAAAGAAATCACTGTATGCATAAACAAAATCCTAGAATGTAAAACTGGTAAACTAGAATTTCTGTTAAATATATCTACTTATATTTAGTGGTATTTTATTTCTTTTTTAATTAGGGATGAATAAGATTTTAAATTTTTTTCTTTGACATATATTTTTACCAAATTGCTGCTAAGGCATCAACATTGATTCCTTTCATATTTCTTCACTTTTTTGTACTTGTGTTTTACATTTTAAATACAGAAGAAAGCCTATCAAAGGCTCCAACTAGGTGGATTTCACAGAGTTTCAAAATGGGACTTTGTCATTAATTTTCCATTTGAAATCGAAACATGTAATCTTGCCTACAGATGTCTATCCATTATTTATATTGGTTTATCATGGTATAGCAATACCAGACATTTATTTGACTGGTCTAGTGGGCAATCAGATGCAGTTTTTTTGATGAGGCAATAGTAATTATGATTTAACCTTTGTGATTCAAAGTCATCAATGCACTTCACAATGCTTTGTGGATGCATTAAGCTATAAATTACACTTGTGGAGTCTATGTGTTATGCTGATTGAGGTTAGCAGATTGTTCCCCTAAGTTCTCACTCCCTGGCAGGTGTGCAAAGGCACCAGGTAACCCAACCATTACTGTCCTTTTTAAACTAGTACTGCAGACCCATGAGCTGTGACTGCTGAACAGATTTAAGATGTGCGATTTGAAAATTGTGTAAAAAATGTTGAGCGAAAGTAGTTAAAAAATCTTTTCCTAATTATTATAAACACATGCCTGTCACAAGACTAGAATTAAGATATGTTCAGGGGGATTCTATTTCTTTTGGGTTTTTCTTCCTCAGAACAATTGATGTATTTTTTTTATTATTATTATAAGGACACAGTTCAATAAGAGGATTGAAATAAGTTAGAGATTGGGTTACTTTGGCAGTGGCAAATTGAAATTGAACTTCATGACTCTACTCTGTGCCTGTTGCAGAAGGAAATAAAACCTGCAAGAGTATACATTCCCATTGCTACTTTTGCCACCATTTTTCTCTAAGGAATGTGAGGGGGATGTTAGAACACATGCATAAAGGGCTCATTCACTGCCCACAGCTGGCCCAGTCTGGCACAGCTGGCTGGCACTGCCTGCTTTCAGGGTTGCCCAGTATCCAGGAGTTTGCATCCCTAATTCTCTCTTGGCGTGGCCAGCACCCATCTTTTTAGAGGCATTCTTGAGAATTTTTTTTTTCATAAAAGCCTTGATTTTTAGCATGTCTGTATCTCTTAAGTATTTTTGTCACTGAAAAGCTCTGTAATGCACCATGGTTAAATGTAGGTGCACTAATTTCACTGAGGCATCCAGAAAAACCAATGCTGAAAAACTAGATGAGAGATCCTATTCCATTTCTGCAGTACCATATCTTAAACAGTGAAATATAGNATTTTTTTTTTGCTTTTTTTTCCCAAATAAAAGATTAGTTAAATAGAAGGTAGGTCAGTCAGATAATTTATCTGATAAGCAATGTTTCTTGTTTAATGGCAATTCTTTAAGATCAGCATGCTTAGTCGAGCATAATTTTTCATCATGAATTGTTATAGTTAGAAATGCCACTGATAGATAAGTATTCAGTATCTGTACACATTTCTAAGATCAACATATCCACTTTCCATGTCTTTACAAAGTTAATTTTGTGCTCTGTCTCTTCCTTGTGAAATTACAATTTACATTTTGATTCACCATAAAATTTAGTTCAAACTTTTCCTACTATTTCATTCTAGAGATCCGTCTGCTTTTATTTAACAGATGTCCTTTGATCTCAAGGAGACAATTGCTGTTTTACTACTTTAATGAAGCTTGTATTATTATAGGCAAAATGAATATTAGACCAAATGGTAGTAGAAATCCCAGAGGGAAACATGCTTCTCTGTCTGGATCTTGGAAAAGCAGAGTAATTCATTTTACTCACTGATTATATTCAATAAACCATATTCCCTGTTCTTATTTACTCTTTTTTTCTCTTTTTTACTATTACGGGACAGTATTTCTGTTTGTTAGATTCGAGGTACCAGTCACAATTCTTTTGTCAGAAGTGACACATTGGACAGTTCTTAAGTGTTACTGAGAAGAGATAATCTGTTAAAGGAGGTAGGAGTTAAAAATAGCACTTTTTTTATACTTTTAAGTAGCTAATGCCCATTTCTTACCTGTGCTTTCAACAGACATCAGTCTGGATCACATTTCAGTGCTTTTAGACCCTTATTTCCTAGAAACTAGGAGGGATCAGATTTAAAAGTGACATTTCATAAAGGAAACAGCAGGGGATGGACACACATGGAGAATAGAAAGAAACAGAAGATAAAAGTACTTGAAGTCAAAAATTAGTTACACATTTGAGAAAGAAGGGATGTGGAAAACACGAATTACAGGAATTTTAGCAGCACACATAATGTCCCCTTTTCCGAACATGACGTGGCAGTAAGTGGCCTCAAAACATGGGACTTATTAATAACTTTGATAATTTTTTTTGTTCCTTTGAATATTTTTTCACCTCTGCAATCTACTTGAGGCACAGACTCAACTTTGGGAACAGTACTGATGTTCAGTACTGGTTTAATTCAGAAGTACCATGGGGCATTACATCACTCTGTAGAAAAATGCATACACTGCAACTGAGAGCCTGTTGTAAGGACACTCTAAGGTCTGCTGCTAGATGTCATCACAGGGAAAAAAGGCTGCTCAAAAAAAGGGCACAGTTTGACTAGAGCAGTGGCAATTATCTCAGTGCAAATCGATTTGACTGCCAGAAGGATACTGGTTCTTAGGCAGATGTGCAAACGTGAGTAGCTTCACCTATCTGATTTCTGACCCTTTTCCACATCTGAATCCTGAAGCAAAACAAAAGATAGGGAAAGGGGAACTCCTCAGTCAGCACTGAGTGGGAAAAAACCATTATAATTATTGCTTTTAAAATTATCATTAAGCAAAACTGAACCATCTCAGAATATGAATAACTTCCAAGAGTTAAAGAGAACCGATAACCCTGGGAATCAAAATGTGGGCAGGGCTGGTGATGATGTGGCCAACCTGAAATATTTATCTTCTGGATACAATGTGGAATTCTTTATAATACAGGTAAAATAACTTGGAAACATTTGGTGCCTGTGAGCAGAAAAGATAAATATTTTGTCAATTCTTAGTACAAGGTATACTTTTATTTTTGGTAGGATAAAGAATTTGATTTCTTTTTCTGCTGCATTTCTTGTAAACTTATGGCAGAGAGCAAATAGGAGCTATGAACAAAGATTTCAAGTGATGAGCTGTCCCATGCCTGTTTACAAGTCAGGATTTCATTTTACATAGAGTTCTCTATAGCAACTTTTTAAAATTTAAATTAGAAACATGGCCAGCAATGCATGCAAAATGTTCATTCATTGTAGTAAACTACAAAAATATTGCTTTTATGCAATGAGAATGCCATTGTAGAATTTTAAAAGGCATAGAAATAAAAGACTCTGGATTGGAGTGATTTAAACAAACTCACTAGGATATAGTAGATGATTAAAATACAATCTATAATTACATTACACTGGTATCAGGTAAGGATAAAAGCCTATAAATACACTGGGGTCAGGGTAAGCATAAAAAATGAAACAGTTATTTGAATAATCTGAGATCAAGTTGCAGTAATTAAAAATGAATGTATTATTCAAATGAAGGAATTAGGTTACAACACTCCTCATATGAAAATATTATTGTGACAGACTGAAATAAGTTGGAAGTGATTTCGATAAAAAATTGGGGCAAGAAATATAATGATTTACATTGGGGAAAAAGTAGACAATTATGCGGATGAGAGTATTTGCAGCTCCTCCTTCAAATCCCTCATCAAAACTCATACCTTTCAGCTGGCCTCCAAGAATTATCCACTACCCCTAGCCTCTTCCTGGACATTGCTCTTTCAGACACACAGATCAATCCATTAAAAATTAAACGTGCTCTAGCTAAGGACTCTACATGTACTCACCAAGGAATTAATGGGATCTGTACCCACTAGCAGGCATATTGCTTAATCTGCCCCATACATTGCTGTTTATCCTTTCTCATTGCCATTACCCAGGTCATTTCTGTAATTTGTCTCCTGTATTTTCTTTGTCATCTCCTGTCAGTTTGGAGGCCAAAGTCTGCACACAAGACTGACACAAAACAGTGTTATTTATGTAAATAGTTGAGGGCTACTTGCAGATTAAATACTTGTTATTATAAATAAAGGTTCTTGAAATCTGACCTTTCTATGGCAAACTCCTTGGGGCAGGAACCTGTCTGGAGGTGACTTGAATATGTAAACCAAGGATATTTAATTATTAATAATAATAATTAATAATGAAAGAATAGAGAAAGAGACTTGGTGTTTTTTTCAGGTAATAGCTTTTATGTTCTTTATATTAATTAGCTTTTACAAATGTGCTTTGAGAGCCCTCTTGGAGCAGATCTTTGCCATTTTCTGTAGCAGGACAGTTGAGAGCTGCTCTGCTCTGCCCATCAATGGACCCATTTGAAATTCTCCCAGATAAGTGAGTGACTGCACATCAGAAGTCACAGCAAGATCAGGAGTAGATTTCTTCATTTTTGCCCAGTGAATGCTACCTGAAATTCTCCTCAAACCTTTCTAGCATCTGCAAAAATCTATTGAGAAGATAATTTAACTCACTTAAAATATGCCCAGCTATGCCCTTTTAAATCCTCAGTTGATCTTTTTATTATCATATAGTGTATTTAAGCCTCTCATTCTTACCCATTAAATCCTTAAATACTTTTCTAGTCTCTTTTGTCTTTCCATTAAAATGCTGTGTTCGCCTTCCCCAAAAAGTAGTTGTTTGTTCATTTTATATCTTTCTCTTCTGCAAAGACTTAGGCATTTCTCAATAGGTTGTCCATGCTACAACTTCTTTCTGGTACTGTCAATTCTTTTCTTTAAATTCCCACTTAAATATATTAACTTGATTGTCTTATATATCACTTCCCTTTCCAGACAATGCGATCTGTTAGATATAGATTAGATATCTGAGTAATATTTAAAAGGCAGGCCATTATATATAGGGGACTTCAGATCAAGAAACTGAATAGTCTTGAATGACCTGTCAAAAGCAGCCAGATTAAGCTTAAAAAAAAAAAAGTAACAGCTACAGCTATTTCCATTTCTCCAGCATTATCCACTCTTCACCTGTCTATGCAATAATACCATGAATAGGTAAATGAGCAGGGAGAGAAAATGTTAATTCAGATTGAGAGAGATGACTTGTGTAGTGCTATCCTGAACTGATGCAAGGCACAGTATCTCATACAGGTCTCTGTTACTGCCATTAAGTAATGTACTTGGACCTACAGCTGCAGTGTACCTGTACCATGAATCTTCAGCTTCAAAAATAACTATATGTTTAGGGGAATATTATCCCAGCAGACTGATCACAGTAAAGGCTTGAGAGAATTCTTGTAATGGACAGTAAGTCAGATAGTTGCACAGGTATGTATGTGCTATTGTCTATGTGTTACCTGAATGGCTTATGGGTTTACAATAATCAGTTAATATTTTATCAGTTTGTATTTAATGAAAACTGAGAATGCAGGGTGGAGTACAGGACTGCAAGTAGATGGGAAAGAAAATGAGAAAAGAGAATTAAACCGGAAGAAGTTACCAACTGAGAACCTCCTAGCCAAAAAGACTTAAACACAGAGTAAGAAGTTGCACTGAAAGGCATTTTATATTGTTATGTCAAGCAATATTTCCATGGACTGGAGAAATGAGTCTGAACTGTCTCTCCTACACATGGGCAATATTTTCCATTATGAAGATAGACACTAAATCCTGTTTCCACTTCCAGGGCATAGAGAGCATTGATTTTTCCGGTGTCTTAATAAAGAAGTATGAGGACACATTTCTTGAGATAGGATAGTATAGGATCATCTGCTCAGAACCAAGAAGAAGCACATTAAGGGAGAGAGTAATGGAGCATTTTAGTGATTCTGAGTTGTAGATGCAGATGGTTGTCCATGTGAGTGCTAACTTTTAGCAAAACAAAAAGATATGAGACAGTGAAGCATCTCCAGCAGGTTGTGGATATCGTGAGGTTCACTGCTTGTAAACTGGCTAGCGTTCAAGAGACCGTGTTTGGGTCTCAGTCATACATAGGTTAGGCAATGATGAACTACATTTTTCCATGGTGCCAGATTGCATTCCGTTCCCATACCCCAGAGAGATCCCAAGTTGTTCATTATACTTTGTCCTGGTTAAAAAGGAAGAGAGGTAGTAGATAACATTTAGTGTCCAGTAGGACGGGCCAGAGGAGTGCAGCGATGGGTTCAGGGGGAGTGGGGAGGGGGTGACCATGAGAACAGCCTTATCAGCAGGGTAGATTTCCAAGCAGACGGGGAGGCTTGATAGGTAATTGCTGCCAGTTCTTTCATTCTGCTTCGTAAAAAAATTTCTATTCCCGGGAGCATCCCAAACATTTAATAGAACTTTTCTTTAATCTCTGTGACCCCTTTACTTAGAGTAGCCTCATACCATTCCTCTTAAGATTTTGTGCAGTTCTAAGGGGCCAGCCAGGACACAGGGGTTCATGCCAGCACTACGGGGCTAGCAGAATTTCACCTCGGTGTGTAATCCCTTCTCCTCCAAAAGCCAGATAGTTCTTCAGGGATCACTGCATGCTTGACATCAAATTTCTTCATTACTCTCATGAGACAGAGATAAGTGTTCAAAGGTTTCCACAAACTTTTAACATCACGATTCCCACGTGTTTCCATGGGAGTCATGCACCCTGGAATGCTGTTTTTGCTCGGCAACAGAAATATTATGAAGTGGCTGATGCTGGATGGTTTCCAGCCCTGGCTGCATCTTTTCACTCTCTGGTTTTGCAGGGGGGTGATTTAGGTAGAAATGAGCACCTGTGTGGTTGTAGGTAAGCACAGGTGATTTCTAGGAACATCTTACAGGCAGGGGCAGGGAGACATCACCCTGTGCTGTCTTTGCCGTCTGGCTGCAGATTTGGGGTGCCAGGCCAGGGGAGGGGGTGACACAGTCCAATACTGCTGTGTCACAGCTTCGGCGTGTTCAAAAGCTGACCCTCTCAAGGGCTTCAGCATCCAGCAACAGCCGCCTTCGTGCGGATGTGCCGTCACAGCCCGGGTTCCTCGTCCCCGAAGTTTCGGTGTTAGTGGAGGGGCGCAGGGAGCGCAGCCGCGGGGCGGGGGCGCAGGGCAGTGCCCCCAGGGCTATTTCCGGAGCAGGGGGGGAGGCTGCCCAGGAGAAGGGGAGTAGTCCCTAAACAGCTCCTCAAGCGAGCAGCCAACATTGTGATCGATATTGTTCGCTTTGCGCGTCAATCCGGCAGTTCATTTAAAACATCACCTGCGGTACCGTCGGTGCGCCCCTCCTGCGAGGGGACAGATCTCCGCCACGGGGGCGACAGCACCGCTCTCTGTCGTGACAGGAGCAGGCCGGCGGAGTGTCGGGAGCGCGGGGGAGCGCGGGGGGGCGCGGGGGCTTTAATCAGCCCGCGGCCCTCGCGTTGTTATCAGCGCGCGGTGCCATGTGCAGCCTTGTGGAAAATTAAATAAATAACGCGCG
>VZRX01008994.1:126658-153441 GCA_013398075.1 Notiomystis cincta | reverse complement strand
TCTCCTGCTTCCCCTCAGGGTTTGGGTCCACATGGATCAGGAAGTATCTCTCATCCAAGCCCTGCAAGGTCACACTCAGCTATTTGAGCCATCCCATTCAAGCTTTGAAAATATATCCCCGTGTCTGTAAAAATAAAAATTTCCAAGCTTAAAGCCACCTTATAAATTAAACTTGAAGTTATGTCTGCAATCCTCTGCACCCAGTTGTTTGTATTTTCAAAACTCTGGTGTGAAACTGTTATGTCACTGTCAGTGGATGACTTCAGTTGAATAACCCCTCAAGGGACTTGGGAGAGGAGCACCCAGCCAGGAATGTTCTGGAGACGAGTCACCCTCAGCAGGCCCACGTTTAATAGCTGGACATGTTTCCCTGGTGTCTAACCTCTGCCTCATTTCTTAATCTTTCAGGGGCAGAGGTGTTCGTGCTGGGACAACATATACTAGTACAACACCAACAGTATCATTTCTGAGAAGATGATCTATCTTCATGGCTTCTGGTACTAATTACTCCTATGAGAAACTCGACTCTGACATGAGAACTTCTCTCACAGCAGCCCTATGCAATTCAGTAAAACACTTCCTAAATATATTAAGAGCCTTTCCAATCAAAGAGGCACAGTGAAGTCCTGTAACCAGCACTATTGCAAAATCTACAATAGTATCTGCAGACATGCAAAGGCTGGGCATGCAAAACATCAGGGTGTAAGGGAAGGCAAAATTCCAGCATGCAACAGCTGGAGTTAGCTGATGTTTGCAAGGAGCTAAAGTTTGGAAGGAGCCCTGTATTTCCTTACATAAATACAGAATTTTTCTCCTTTCCCCAGACAGCTGAGTGATGAAAAGTCTCTATTGCTGCCCATCTCCAACAGCCTTCCTAACATGCTGGTTTGGTTTCCCATGTGTCCTAACAAGTGGTCTGCAGGGAAAAGAAAACAAAAAGTGGCTCTTGCCCAAGACCTGCCTATGGAGGAGTTTGCTGTCCTCTGGAATGCCAGAACAAGGGGTGTGCAGAGACAGGCACGTGCTCAAATTCTGATTTCAGGTGTCTGAATGTGCAGCCCTGCCCCAGCAACCACCTGACAAATTAGCTTTGGAGTAATTCCCCCTTCACCATGGAAGAGGGAATGCTTCCAGCCCCATTTACAAATTTCATGGAGCGCAGGAAGAAATACCACACCCCTCTTTGAGAGGTGTGTGCTCAGAGACACACCTTGAGACCTCCTCCTTCCAGGTAACTTCTGACTTCTTATCAAATCTATGCTTACCCACACATACAGAGAAGGCCAAGAGAAGATGCCACAGTTAATACTGGGGCTTTGCAAGGCTGGGAAGTACAACCCAACTGGGGTACTACTTGCATAAAACAGTGTAGAAAGGGAAACTGATCTTCCTAAACATTTTTAGCATTATTTGGCTTATTACCCTTCCAGGACATGTTGCTCTTCTGGCAAAATGAGTTGCTGATATGTTGTAGCCAGAGATGTTTTCATATTTCTAAGGAAGAGCCAACTTAACCTCAAAGGGTACTTGTTGCTTGTTTTAAAATATCCTTTCTTATGCAGAAAATGGTCTGGTTTTCCCTGAAGACAACCCAGTGCATACTTGGAAATGTCATGATGTTTGGCCAGCTCTGCCTGAGACAGTGAAATCTGGTCTTCTGTTCTTTCAAAACCACCTACCCTCAAAGCCACAAGCATACATGTCTCTCCTCAGAGGATCTGCAGGGTGGGCAGTGAGCCAGTTAGATCAGTCATCACACGGGGTCTCCAGAACACTTTTCAAACATCCCTTGGTGGAAGCCTTTGCTGCCTTCTTGCCATCTCTATATGCCAAAAAGTACAGCCATGGTCCTCACAGTACCCAGCCCCAGAGTCCCAGTGCCCACAGGGCTCCAGATTGTCCTTGGGCCACTGGCATCTGGGGGATGGCAGCACAGTGTCACTGGGCCCCTGTCATCCCTGGGGCACGGCCATGCTCCTGGCACTGCTCAGGACAGCAGCTGGAACCAGCCACCTCCAGGCACTGGGACAGGAGCTCAGTGGGAGAAGGAGGCAGGGGCCCCTAAACACCTCCACCTGTGCCACTACCAACAGGTGCCATCTGAGGGGCTGGTGGCCCAGTGCAGAGGGAGATCCATGTGCCAGCCTCCCACAAAGTCCCTCTGCAACTGTGCCAGAGGGCCACCAGGCTGGCTGGCTGGCACTGCAGGATGTGCAGCCAGACAGTGATTTGTGGGGTCCAGACAGAGCTGCAGAGGGAGAGCCAGCACTGGGAGATGGGAGGGAAGCTGCACGGGCAATGGGGACACCAGGTCAGGCTTGGAAATGATCATTATGCACAAAACTAAGGAGAAACAGTTAATTTGTTGGAGGGGATCTTTGTACCACTGGGGAAAAAAGGCCCCTGAAGGAGCATCTTCAGTGATGGTGGGACACAGACACAGGCTCTGGTCAGGGTCAGCACTGCCATGAGCTTACCTGTGCCAGAACCACATGCAGTACTTCCTGTTCACTTGCAATTTGAACAGGCAAGAGGGGAGTTGACAAGGGGAAAAAGTCTACACTGAAAATTCACCTGGGTTTTGTAGACTTCCTCTTTAGGCAAACTGTTTTTCTTTTCTCTCTTTTTTTTTTTTTTTTTTTTTTTTACAGGGGGGGGGGGTTTTTTTTCGTGTGGGATATAATTTTTTTTTTTTTTGTACAGGGGGAGGTGTTCTTGTTTCAGCTGGAATATAATTATTTTTCTTTTTAGTAGCTGGTACTGCTAAGGTCTTCTTAGTGCTGTGTTTTGGATTTAGGATGAAACTCGTGTTGATAACACACTGATGTTTTGGTTGTTGCTAAGGAGTGCTTACACTAAGTCAAGGATTTTCCAGTGTCTCATGCTCTGCCAGTGAGGAGGAGCACAAAAAGCTGGGAGGGAGCACAGACAGGAGAGCTGACCCAAACTGGGCCAAGGGATGTTCCACACCACAGAAAATCATGCTTAGTATATAAACTGGGGGGAGCTGGTCAGAAGGTGTCAATTGCTGCTCAGGGATGGGTTGGGTATTAGTCAGTGTGTGGTAAGCAATTGAATTTTACATTACTCATTTTTCTTTGGTTTTATATTTCCTTTTTAAAAAACTACAATTATTATCATGATCACATTTTACTTTGTTTCAATTATTAAACTGTTCTTGTCTCAACCCACAAGTTTTGTTTTCTTTCTCCCTTTTGTTTTTCCTGAGTCCCTTGTGTTCTTTCTTTCCCTCCAGGGATGGGGAGGGGGTCAGCAAGCAGCTGCACTTGGGTACTTGGGTGCCAGCAGTGGTAAAACCAGGGGGAGAAAAGTTGGCTGTGGCTTGCTGTGAGAGTTAGAGAAGAAGGCAACTCTGCACTGCCAGCAGCCTTGATAAGCCCCCAGGCTGGTCACTGACTCTGTGGCACTTCACCTCTGGAGGTCTGATGGACACCTTCCTGCCACCCTGTCCTCCTGGGCCACACATCCACCTCGAGGGGTCCCTCCCTGCCTTCTCCCATTTCCATCTCTCACCCTTCTCTGGCTGCATGACACTTCAGCATGTGACTTGCTATCAGCACCAGGAAGGACTTAAACTTTGCAAACATCACTAATTATTTGACTTTTTCACATTGACAAAGCTATGCTCAGTGGCATAGCCTGCAAGTGGGGCATGGTCTTGGTGCTCCTACAGGAACAGGGTTCACACTCAAGACCAGATTTATGGGTGAGCTTGAGGCTGCCATGGCATGTGCCTTTGATGAGGATCAGATACAACCATTTTCTCTTGCACACCTCACTCTGGGAGCATCCTCCTCTGACAGCCTCTCTCTGGACAAACCCACCTGTCCCTGGACACCAGGGCAGCTCAGGCTGCCCCTGTGGCCACGCTACCTCCCTGCTCAGGTGCCACGTGCTGCTGCCTTGGCAGGAGGTGTGGGTGCAGGTGAGCAAAGCTGTCACAGCAGCTCGCCTCCTTCCTGGTGAGTCACCATGCCCCAGTATCTGTCACTGTGGCTGTGTCTGGTGACCAGCCTGGAGCAGCACACCTGCACTCATGGGACTATAAGGGGACACTCCCAAAGTCTGGCTGGGTTTCTTTTGGGCGTTGCTGAGTTCAGTCAGCACACGACTTATAAAGGACTTGTTTTCACCTTGCTGAATTGTCAGCTTTGGATGGTAACAGTTTTAGAAATAGACCTTGCTGGGCCTTTCCTGTAAGAAAAGAAAAGGCTGCTTGGGCTCCAAAGAGTGATTTGGTGCTCTTGTGTTGGGAATTTGCAAAGTCCCTGGGCATGGGATGCAAAGCAAAGCACAGGAAGCAAAGAAAGCCTTCGTGGTGTCTGAGCCTGCCTTGGAAGCAGCTAGTGCAGCCCCAAGGGAAGCTGTTCCCAGCCAGGCAAATGTTCCCAGTTTTGGCCATGCACAGCCCCAGGCATCTCCCTAAGCCCCAGACAGCCAACCTGGCCTTCCCAGCTGTGGCAGGGTCACATCTCCAGTGACCCTTCCCCAGCTGCTTCTTTGCTTCTGCCAATTAGCCAGAGCAATGCACTGTTTTCCCCAAGGTCCCCGCAAAGGGACTAATGCATGGCCAAGGGCCTCCTTCTCCATTCCCATCAGCTCTGCACACAGGAAGGGCTGGCAAGCTGCTCTGTACTTCTGCTGAAGCCTCTCTCAAACTTCCAAACCTCAGGAAGCCTTGCTGAGGAGTGTTGAGGTGATCTCAGTCCCGGGGTCATAGGCTGATCTAAGAAAACTGCTGATCCCAGGAGGATAAAAGGCACATTTGGCTCCCTGATTTCATCAGTGTTGTGATTTACCCTCAGCAGGCAACCAAACCCTGCACAGCCATTCACTCACTCCCTTCTGGTGGGATGAGGGAGAAGACTGAAATGGCACAAGTGAGAAAACCCATGGATTGAGATAAACACAGTCTAAAGGGTAAAAATATGCTCTGTGCACGAGCAAAGCAAAACAAGGAATTCATTTACCACTTTCCATGTGCTGAAAGGTGTTCAGCCATTTCCAGGACAACAGAGCTCCATCATGTATGTAAGAGTGACTTGGGAAGACAAACACCATCACTCAGAATTTCCCCCTTCTTCCCCCAGCTTTATACACTGAGCATGGCATCGTATGGCCTGGAACATCCCTCGGGTCAGGAGGGGTCAGCTGTCCCAGCTGTGTCCCCTCCCAGCTCCTGATGCCCCCCCAGCCTCCTCCCTGGAGAGACTCTGTGAGGAGCAGAGAAAGCCTTGACACTGCAAGCCCCACTCAGCAATAACAGAAACATCCCTTGTTATCCACGCTGTTCTCAGCACAAAGCTGAAACGCAGCCCTGGGCTGGTTACTGTGGAGAAAATTATCTCTACCACAGCCAAAACCAGCACAATCAGTTATTGTGAGCAGTGGGTTTCCCCATGCACTTGTGTTTTCCTCTGCAGTTTAGCATGAGTCTCAGTATTCCCTCAAGAGAAAATGAAACTACACACCAGAACTCGACACAAACAGAGGCAAACCATTTGCAAAATCCCATGTCTCAGGGCTGACCAGCCAAACCCTGGGGCTTGTGCTGCTAGCACAGGGTTTCCCCAGCATCCATTCTCATTCCCTCCCCCTCACCTCCAGCCTCCGTTGCTCTGAGTACACAGCTGCTCAGGCAACCAGATTAGAGGAGTAATCTTCCCCCTCCCAGGATATTTCTAACCCAGTTCATTTCCCTGACCTCATTCCCCAGGTGCTGGCATAAACAAGTGGACCTACACAATGCAGAGATCACTACTGTGGGATGTGCTTGAGGGATGTGGGATGTTTGGGATATGATGTACTGCTCCAGAGAGAAATTCCTGCTATGCTGGAGCCTAAGGCTCACCTGAGAAACAGTCCTCAGCTATTAGAAAGCTGACAGAGCTGGGAGCAATGCTTGGTGTTCAGCATACCTGAACAGCTGCTTGTTGATTGTGTACCAGTCCTCTGAAGGGATATTTATCCTGAAGCCCTCATACTGTTCAGACATGTGGATGTGCCTATAAAGAGCTATTGGTTCATTGAGCCAAACCTCATTGCCTATGTCTGGCAATACATACACTTTTGGACAACCTGGTCACTTACCACTTTCTTAGTAAGAAGATATATAACAGCCATAACTAAACCCAAATATGAAATTGTGAGCATATATCAAAGTGTCTCCATATGCAGATTTCCATGCTAAAACATTTAACTGGGTGGGGAAAAGGAGAATGGCATTACAGAAAAAATAAAAGTCAGTGTAACATTTTTAAGGCAAAGGTAAAAGACTCCTAGCAGCCTGCAATTTTAACATGATTCTTGTTGTTGAAGCATATGGGCACTCAATAAGCATTTGCATAACCCCTAGCCATTGGCTGGTGAGAATGAACACCTTAATTTTATAGAAGGGAAACTGGGGGAGAGATTATAAACCCACCTCCAGTTACCTGAAAAGCTGCTTCCTACTAATTCTATGAATCTCCATAAAGAGCAAAAGCTATTAGCAAAAGACCATAAAACTGAGTGTAGGTCTCTGAAGCCAAAGGTGACCACCCAAACCATTAGGTCATGTTTTAAGTCAGCCACACTGTAAGTCTGATCCCTGAATATCCTGATCACTACAGGCAGTATAAATACTAAGAGGGCTCCCTCACACAGCTCTCCTCCAAGCAACTACTCATCGAGAGATTTTGCACAAAGCACTAGAGCAAGTGGGTTATTCCCAACTGCATTTTTTGCAGCAATTATCATTAGGACTGAAGTGCTCCATGTTGTACACAACTGCTGTGCAACATCCAGGCAGTCCATAAGGAAAGCTGGGGTGTGAGAAGGAGATTTTGTCAGAAATACTTGCCATCTATTACCAGAGTCCAAAATCCATCAACAATCACCTTCACCCTACTTCCCAATAAATGGAAAGATGTGTACCTGGGCCATGGTGGGGGGTGTTGACCCAAATGCAGTTGCAGCCTCATGCTGGTTTTGAAGACAAAGGAAGAATGACCACATCTCAAAGCACTGAGCTGGATTTATTCATTTGACCATATCAGTATCAAACTAGAAATCATCTGTTTAAGATCATGTGTTAGAGAGGAGCAGCATTAAATAACAGACACGAAAAAGAGACTGTGCTTCAGAAAAGACTGAGTGTACAACATACACAGTATGCCATTTAACACAAATGCTTATAAAGAGTCATCCTAAACATCAAAGAGAGTTTTATAAAAGTTTACGTTCTCATCCCATGGGATGTACAGAACTATGCAGTTTACATAGTTTTACTATCATCCAAAACATCATGTTTCAAATGTATGAGGCATAGCAAGAACAATATATTTCCATTTCCATAGGAACATAAACACTGCTTGTCATTAATGACACGCTTCCAAACCGTAGCACTCACAGCAATTATACCTGTGTACAATTTTAAAGTATTAAAAAGCAAGAGTTTGGAGCCTGCCCACTGTTGCCAATAGGGAATAATATTTGATCCACCCTTAAAACTACCATAGATACCCTTGCAGTAGTTGTAACGTAGAAAAGAATTGGATTCAGTGTCATACTTTGTCAGGGCCAAAGTGCTACGCAAATCCCAAAGCTGATACTGCCAGTGAAGGATTCCCTGGACCCACAGAGAAGGGGACAGCCTCCTGCTTAGCTCCCCCTGCCCAGGGAAGGTGCAAAGTTAAAACACATCTGTAAATGAGTGATAATTTGACTCCACAGGCAGTTTATAGAAATTATCTCAGCTTATGGGAGGCCCTGATTTTCATTAAGAATGACTAGAGACTGACCAAGTCTTAAAGACACAACAAGACTGAACCAGTCTTTGACTGGTTAAATCAACGACTTTTTTTTTTTTTTTGGAGAGGAGGTGGTGGGAAGGTTTTCTCTAAAGACAGCTCAGAGAGACTTAATATTACAGCCCACATGCTCAATTATATTATTATTTTTCCTGACATTACTTGCAAGCATATATTATAAGTTTTACAAAAGTGCAAGGCCCAGCACAGGAAGATCTCCTGGATTAAGACATTCCCAGCAGTGTTCTTTTTGCCATCTTCTTGTTGGTCAACCAGCAGACACACAAACATCACTGCTTGGGATCAGCTTATCAGAGCCCCTCAGGGTTTAGCTTAATCATCTGTGCAATTAAACACTATTCACATTTGACAGCCTATAATGGCAATAGTTTTATATACAAACTGGAAAATCAAGTCTTAAAATCAAGTTTTAAGAGGTAGAGGTCCATTTCTGACCTGTCCATATAAAATGTTACTGAGTCAGTCATATTCTAAGGCTGGTGGTCCCCTAACAATATTGAAGTAACCAGCTAGAGCTCCAAGGTCTATGTAGAGTGATCTTTGTCTCTTTAGCAGGTCTGACTCTTCCATGCTCCCATTACACAATGAGGAATCTAAAAAGAAAATAGAGAAACCATGTCATTACTGCACAAACAGCTGTATCAGTTAATTTTTGTGGTTGTAGGTATTACTGGAATAATTGGCCTATTATTTGATCTTATTAATTTGTGGTTTAGAAAATTTTAAAGTACAACATAAGTCAAACCTCAAATCAACTCACAACTCTAGGACAAAGAGAAGGAAGCAGTTTGCAACTGAAAAAAGCAAATGTGTTCAACTATTTAAAAAAAAGTCTCCATCAGCTGGGACAGCTAGGCAGAGCTTTCTCATCCTCTGAGCTATAGTGCTAAAGGAGAGTTTGGTGCAAGAAAAAATCTGCTAACTTTCTGCCATCTGAGAATTCTGCTTCCTCATAGGGAAATTTTCATCTAAACACATGACATCATCTTTGTCTGGGTGTGACATTAGAGAACGAATACAAGATCATCAGCTTCAGATTTTTTATTCCTTTTAAATCAAGATCTGAAAAGACAGACCAGGTTTGCAATGGCAGAATTTCTCTGGATACTTGTATAATGAGTGTCTTGGAATCTCAAGCATCTTTAATAAAGTCCAAGTTTAGTGGTCAAATATTCTTTTCCTTTCCAAAAGAATTGATTCAGATGGTCTGAGCTGGTCAAATGATTATGGACTCCCAAGGCAAAATCCAGAAGGTACAATGCCATTCTAAATTCAAAAACTGTGATTGATTTTTTTCAGTGAATTTGTTGCAACAATTATGCATTACAGCACCCAAAACTTTGCACAGATATCACTTGAAATATTTATCCCAATGAAATAAACCACTTGTCTGGGAAGAGTCTTCCAATGCCTTTTGTCAGAACCCTCCTCATGTATTTGATAAGTAGAAGAAAAGCATTTTGAACCTGTGGGCAGGTTGTTGGCACTAAATCTCGCTTGGGCTTGAAAGGGCTGTTTCCTGCCTGGTTCAGGTATTATCCTTAATTAAGCACTTACTAATGCACAAGGGCAACAGCATCCTATCCCACAGTCATTTTTGGTTTTAAAACAAAGGGCTTGTACTGATGATACTCAGCAACATTAGTTATGGGGTTTTGTGAGCGTTTTTCCTTAAAAAGGCAGAAAGTGTTTTGATTTGCTGGTAGTTGTTGGATTTTGTCATTGTTTACAAATCAAGAGTATCTATAAAACATCTCTAGCACAGTGGCAAATTGAGGCCATTTGGGATCACAATCTCTGCTTCATGAAGAGTCCTGAATGACTGCCACAGCTTTTCCAAGGGCCAGTCCTTCAGGAGCCCCGCAGAACTCAGGCTAAGTTCCTCCCCACTGAAGTCAATGGGCGTTTTACAGACCCCTCAATGACCTCTGGGTCTGATCTCATCTGATTGGGATTTTCACTGGTCACTTTCCAGACGTGTTTTGAGTTTCCTTGGCTCCTTACCGCTCATTCAAATCAAGATTTGACACAAAGTAAAGTCTACCAAGGACAAGGCAAGTGAGGCAGGTACCATCACCTGTGATGTTTTCTGGCAGCTGCAGATCCTTCCTCGCCAGCAGCCTTTTCCTTTCGAACAGCGCCGAGTCCAGACTCTGGCACCGCGGCTGCTCCTCCGGCGGGGGGTGCAGGGCTTCGTGCTTCAGTAAGTCTGCAGCAGACAGCCTGTGATTGGGGTTCCTGTCCAGAGCTGCTTCGAGCAATCCTCTCATGGAAATGCTGCAGTCCTCAGCAATGTCCTCTAAGGGGGGAGCTTGCTTGTGTATCTGTTGGAATGAAAAAAGACCATGGAAACAGTTATTCCAAACACAGTGCAAGAGGAAGTCACAGATAACCACATGATTGGCCTGGGAATTCCCCAATTAGGACTCATCACCTCCCTAAGCAGAACTGATCAACTATAACAGAACATGCAACTACACCAAATCCACTTTAAAAATCAGATTTTATAATAAATTTAAGAACTCAAAGAAACTTCAAGTAAGCCCAAAGTCCAGTGCAGTGCAAAGTCATCAGACTTCTGTACCACAGTGGAAGAATCAGAGAATCAAATCTGCCAGGCTCCAGTTTTTATCTGCAACTTCTAAGAAAAACAGAGAAGTAGAAGACAGATGGGTTTGTTTCAATCAAGTCTCACACTGATCCTGCCCTGTCCTGTCAACTGAAACACAAATCACAGAGACAACTCCAGCTGAGTCTCTGTTTTCCCCTAGATGATCAAAACCCCCTTCTTCCCTCCCTCCCTCCCTCCCCCAAAGCAAAAAGGATGATATCATCTCTCTGACAAATATTTTGATAGTTTTTATATGACTAGAGCTTTCCCAACAAGAGTACAGGAAACCCTTCAACTGATACTGAGCTGGCTCTGCTAAGGACACTTACAATATAGAGGTAGGATGGATATGCAGAACGAGGGTATCTGTTCACCCAGGGTGGGATTCCTGTTTGCATATGAATGATGGTAGCTCCCATGCTGTAGATGTCTGCTTTTGTTGTGTGGCCTCTGCAAAGGATAACTTCAGGGCTCATGTAAATCTGTGAAAAATAGTTAAAAAAAAAAAGTTACTCAACAGGGGAAAACAACAACCAAAGATGACTTAATGACATTTTGTGATCCTGGAAATCCCGCTCTGAATGGGTGCATCCCACTAGTACCTGCAAGCACCATTTGGGAAACAAGATTTTTCTGTTCTGCATATGAGTACAGCCAAAGAGACAGTACCTGGACAAACTCATATTCCAGGTTTGCCCTCCTCAGAGAGGCCACAGCTCAGTGGCTATGGCCTTAGCTGAGCTGTGAGAGGCTGAGGTTGAAGCCATGGCTCTGCCTCGTTCAGATGAGTAGCAGAAGCCTCATCCCTCCATAGCAAAAAGAGGTGCCTGAATTGCCAGTTTGTTTTGTGGGGCACTGCTGGGACTGCTCCATTCTGCTCGAACAATGGCTAAAGAGAGAGGGTGACCTGCACTGACAGCCACCCAGAGGGGGTAGGAGTCCACTCCCCAGATCCCTGTTACACAGAATGCTACACAACCCTGCTGAGCAGAACTGACAGATAAACACCTTCCTGTCTTCCTTACTCTTCATACCTCCTCATTCTTATCCAGTAACCTGCATGTTGGAGCATTATCCTGAGAAATGGGATAATGAGGAACAAGCTAGGTCTAGGCAATGCATAAATTAAAAGTTAGGTGTCCTTTCCACCAGATTATCCCCAGAGCAGCTATGAAGACAAGCATCCCTCTTCCAACCTTTTTTCAAACCAAAAAATTTTAATCTTTCTTGATGGAAACCAAAACAGTTTTCATCCAAACATTTCACTGAAACATTTGAATTTGCCAAGAGTCTGAAGACGGATCTTGGAAGCTCCTGCCAGCAACAGGCAGCTCAGAGTGCAGCTGGAGGAGAACCAGACAGGCAGGATGCAGGAGGCACACCCTACACAGCTCTGCCACCACCACTGGCCCAGGCAGCAGGTTGCAACACCACATGGGCACAGCCCACAGCACACCAGGTTAGCAAGCTACCATATTTGCTTCTGATTTCTACTTTTCCCTCACCCAATTTCCCTCTAAAGGATTCAAACAAACTTTAATTAGTTCAAGTCATCCTAACACAAAGAATCATATTAAAAGCCACTAACTGACACAAGGGCAGGAAGTTAAGTCATCACCACATGGTTTGACTGCTTATTAGCACAGACTGAGAACAGCTGTAGGGCTCACGCAAATTCCAAGGAATATTTCCCAGTAAATTACATTCCATATCTGCAAATAGAACTTGTGATTGGAAGTGTGTGCAAAGGCTCAGCAGGTGTCTGCAGCTGCTATTGACTCTTATCCATTGCTTTCCTCAGGGATATGTGAGAATCAGTCCATCTGCACCCTCCACCTTTAAGTCTCATAAGAACAAAAGAACAAAATTTCTAATTTTGTAAAAAGAAGACTTTGGCACATACAGTGCAACTTGAGCAAAATCTACATAAACAAAAAGCAGCTGCCTTCAAAAAAGAATGTTGGCACAAGATTCTATCTACAGTTAAGGTGAGAAAATCGTCAAGATGCACCTTGACTGCACAGGGACAAAAATCAAAACTGAGCTCCAAAGGTCTGATTTCAGACTGGTCTAAGAGTCTGTTGTCACCAAAGCAGACAGCTCAAGCCATGGGTAACTTCTCATTCTCATTCCTTCTGACTGGTGGGCTGTGGCACTTGCCTGCCAGTCAGACCAGTGTCACAGCCCAGCTAAAAACCAGTCCTTTCTTCATGCTGTGCTAGTTTTAGTTTAGCATTCCTGAAAATGAATCATAACTTCCACACTCAATAAACTTTAGCAGACAACTTTTTACCCTCAAATGGTTGTAACTGAAGCTTACATATTTTAACAAAGTGACAGAAGCATAACAGAAAGCATAGCAACTGCCTAGAAAAAGTATTTCCTGCAGAGCAGTTTCATAACAACCACAGTTTAATGTTCTGCATGACTTCAACACAAAAGCAGGAATACCAGTTTTTTCACACTACACCATCTAAACAAAATTTAACTGTCTTTCAATCCTGTTGCCCAGAATTGTAACTACTCATTTTTATAAACACAAAGAAGATTCATTACATTCAGACTTCCTGTGCTATAGAAGTGAATAAAAATCCTAACTCCCAGAGAACACTCACAGGACAAAGGTTACTCCACCTGCCACTTCCCTCAAGGACACAGGTTCCTGCCAATACCAGGTGTAAGAGAAACCAGCCAGCTCACAGGAATGATGCTGCATGGCAGTGGCAGAGCCCTGACCAGGGGTTGCACAATTACATGCAGGAACAGCAGGACAACTGCACCACTTCTTAAGGCTGCCTAATACAGGGTGCACAAGAGGACTTTGGAGAGTTAAGATCTTATTTTGAAAAAAAAGTCACAAAAGCCAGACTGTAGAGGGCATTTGTGGATGACAGGATTAGGCACTGTGGAATGAAGATTGTGAGCAGAAAAACCTATAGGAGCACCAGGAACATTAGCCTGTAAGTCTAATCTGGTATCTGAAAATCTCCTTTCCCAGTGCCCTCCCTCCCACCTCACTTCTGGCTGCTATGCTGTGGCTGCATTGCTGCTCCCCTGAGACAGTGAACACCAAACATGGCCATATTTCAGCGTTGGGGGGATTATCAGCTTTCTGGGGACAGGACTGCAGGTGTTCAACTGTATGGAATCATTTTCCTCCTATTAAATGAAGAACTAAGTGTTTTTCACTTGGCAAAGTGAAAACACTGAAGTGTTTTCACTTTTCACTTGTTCTTACTAACACGAAATTGGCCTGTCCTCCAAGACCCAGAAGTGGATCCTCACCAGTCTGCTCCACAATAATGGAAATTTCCTGTTTATACACATCCCCATCCTTGGGAAATACCCTACTAACTCATACCCACCACTGCTCTTATTCTCATTAACAGCACACAAAACCCCCTTGAACAAACAAAAAAACCCAAACCAAAGTAAAAACCCCACAAAGCTCATACATAAAATGTCAGAATGTATGCTGCTTCCAGCTCAGCTAGCATTTTAGGCTCTTAACTCCCCTGACTAGAAAGACATTGAAAACAAACATTCAAGTGTTTTCTCAACTATTTAGAAAAAAAATAAACAAACAAGCCCGACCTTCTGTGAAATCTTGATTTATCTTACACTCCTAAAAAGTGAAACGTTTTTTGTCAGTTACACAAGTATCTCCTCTTCACACGTGAAAGACAATTGAAAGGGTAAATGCCAACATTTCAGCTAAAGCATTTCCTGTAAACAATCTCCTCCAGCAACAGAGAGCACAAATGCCACATCTGCAGCAGCTACCCAAGCTAATTGTTGCTGCTTGTTTGCTTAAGCTCCAGCCCTGGAAACACCTCGGCAGGAATGCAGCCCAAGTGGTGTGCAGAATCTCAAAGTCACTGAGAAAGTTTAAAAGGACCCCACCTCCATCACTGTAACACCTAAGCAATTTTACCAGATAATCATCAACCGTGCCATGCACAAGCTCTGAAGAACCAAAGGGTTACATGTAGATGGGGAACAGAGCTTAGAAGTGCTAAGGGATGAAACCCAGACATCTGTCATTTCTGTGGTTTTGAAGGAGGAGTCAAAGCACGGTGTTGAGCAGGTCACCCCAGTCCATAGCGAGTATCTCAGAGGAAATCTTTGCTAGAGCAAAGAACAAATTCCTGTTTGAAGCATCTCTGACCAGCAGCTGATACACTGCAAACAACCTTCCTCAGAGAACTGTTTGACTTCAGTGAATAATTGCTAACAAATGGGACTGCAGAGAAAGTGACACGGCTTTCAAAGCATTCCATTCAGCAAGTTGAAAATGAAAATATAATTGAGGCTCTGTTAATGTTTTTAACTTTTTAATAGGTTTTATAGTAACTATTTTACCCATGCTTCTAACCCTCCAGCTTCAAATTTGAGCCTAAGAACCACAACCATAGGACTAATGCAATATAAGGGCTTTTGTCCCTTCAGCTTCTTACCTCTGTTCCTCTAAGGTCTTTGGGATAGTAAATGTCTTCAGTCATTTGAACACTTAGGCCAAAATCCACCAAAACAGCCTTAGTTGACATAAAGACAATGTTGCTTGCTAAAAGAAAAGAAAAGAAAAATGACATCATTTAAGTGCCTGGCATGTTTGGTATTTATTTTACAACACTCTGTTTCATTCAGATGCTAGCCTGAAAAGGGAGAGAGATTAGCACAACCACTCTCTACAGCCAATATCCTTCTAGCCAAAATAGGTCTGGTAATGATTTGGTTCAATTTTAAATCATATCTTAAAAATCAGACTGGACTGATTTATGTAATAGAATCAATATTTGGTCTTTTCTTCACTTAAAAGAAAAAAAAAAGACAGAGAGAGAAAAAGGCTGAGGGTAAAGGAAGAAGGTAGACTGGTAAGCACCACAGCACAGTGCTCTGAAGATGTTCAATGGTCTCCAAGGTGGAGATCGTGCTGTGCAGCTCTGGCTATAAACAGCACAACTGTTGCTCACCAAGAGGTTTTTCTAGAGTAGCAATTTAAGAGAAGACAGAAACAGAGAGTAACCAAGGCCCCTCCACAGCAGTGACACCAATCACCCGCACTGGTCACCGAGGGCAGCTCAGGGTGACAACAGAGGACACACAATGGCTGCAAAAGTAATAGAAGACTGAGCATTTCAAACTCCCTCTGAACTGCACCAGTATCTAGGAGCTTCATTTACTTTCCTTCATAAAACTTTGCCTAAGGCACAACTTTGTACTCAGAGGCTTTGTCTGCAGCTGCATTTCTGATCAAATATTTATGAATGTAGTGCCTGGTGTGAGCCTTGAGAAATCGTCGTTTGCTGTTTCAGAAGATGTGGTAAAATGAGGTCTCCAAGTTACACAACAGAAGCACATTTTCTCTTACAGGAAACTGTGGGCCATTTACCATCCTGACAGTGCCTACCATGACCACCCAGTGGGAGGACAGACTTGATTTCAGCAGTGCTGATTCCTGAAGCAATGCTTCACGTAGCTGCCTCCTTACCAGTGCTACGGTCTACATAAATCTGTCATTTTAGGGATAACTTTGAAAATATGGATTTTAAACACTCCATAATACATGGTGCAAATGGCCACACTGCCACAGTGCAGCAGGGTCTGCTGCCTGCCTGGGACAGTACCCAGCCCCAGCTGCAGCTGGCTTTGGACTGAAGCTCCCCCCACCAAACAGCCTCATATGGTTTAACTGCTCTCCAACCAAGGGTTAAAATGAGTGGCAGCACTGAACACCTCACAAGTACCAGAATGTCTTCCTCCCCTTCCTTGCTCAGGGCTTTTTTTCCTCTCAATAAAATCCTCATCTCCTTCTGTAACAGCAGAACAGACTCAATTGCAGCTCAAAAGCAGCAGACAGAGTGAGGAAGAAATCAGAGGTGTTGGGAAACAGCCCTTTCTGTTGATTCCACCTGGGGAGGGAAAGCACACACTGCTCCCTGCGTGGAGGCTGCCTTGCCAGGCAGTGGGCACGGCTCCATCTCAGGCCTGGACTGCCCAACTCAGCCCTGGCACCAAACAGGCAGCAGTGTGGTCAGGGCTCACCCTGGGCACCTCTGGCCAAACACATCTGCCCCAGGCAACCTCTGCCTCATCACCTGCCCTGCATCCACCAACACAGGAAAAGGCTGGGAAAAGTGAAACACACTCATATCCACCACATTTACAATGGTCTGGTTCTCCTACTCACTACCTAGATATAGTAGGCTTTGGGCTGCTTTGGTTTTTAGATGATTTAATTAATGTCTTTGTTACTGCCAATTAAAATAAACCCATAGGAAAGACTCTTACTACGAGTGAGAAAGCAAAATTGAGGGAAAAAATAAGCAGTCTTGTAGTTAGAATCTCAAAGGCTTACATCTAAAGTACTGATTCATATTAAATTTAAAAAAAAAAAAAAAAACAAACCCAAAAATGCAAAACTGAGAAAAATTTAGCAATTCCTAATAATCATCTTCTGTGAACTACTGTAATGCTTCAGTCTGAATATTTCAATTTTAAACCCTCAAGTTTAGCTAAATAAACTCACAGAGATGCATCTATCTCTGGGCCAAGATGGTACTGGAAGAAACAGCATTTAATACTAATTTAAATGCAACACATTAAAATTGAATTTTAAAGCAATTAAATACTAGTGTATTTAATTTAGACCTAATATCAATATGTTTGATTACTTATACATGTTAATATCCAGAGTTTTTTTTAAAGCAAATATTAAAATCTGCTGTACTTGTTGAAAGAAAAAAAATCATCACAAATTATGTATTTACTTCCAAAGTGTCTCAAGTTGAGGAACAGCTGTGTAAAAATGTAAAACCTCAAAGAAGGTGCGAGTTGAAGGTGAGCATAGAAACATTCAGGATGAATTTATATTGAAAACAGGAAATTTCTAGCTGAACACAGAGTGATAACTTCACTCTTTAGGTTTTTATTTAAATTGAGTTGCTCATGAATGGCATAGGATCTACCACTTTCTAATTATCCTCTCTGCTGTAGTGAATTAATAAATTGTGTAACTATTATCTCCAGAACCTGACCTTGCTGTTTGTTAAGCATTAGCCCTCCCTCCCACTGTGAGATGTAAGGCTACATGCCCCAGCTCAGTCCCAGCCACTCCACCAGAGCCACAGCCCAGCCAGGACCAGAAAGGACCCAAGGAATCACACAGACATACGTTTGATATCATGGTGGATAATCCTCTTGGAGTGGAGGAAGTCAAGTCCCTTCAGAATATGCTTTGTCACCCAAATTATTTCAAACTCTCTCATAGGACCACAACTCTCCAGCTTTTCCATGACAGAGCCTCCCTCTCCAGCTTCCATGAAGAGATGGATTGTCTCATCCCACAAAATAGCGCCGTATAATTCAGCAATGTTTTCATGACGGAAACACGCCTGTATTTCAACATCTGATGGCTTGAACTGTTCCACTGGGACCTGGGACATTGAAGCAAGTTATCCATACAAGTTATCCATTGAAACACAGTTATACATAACAAAACCAAGTTATCAATATGGACACTAATTATCCCATAGATTAACATAACAGAAGGAAGTAAAGCACTTGTATCCACTTGTTAAAATACTGAACTTTACTTTGCTCCTGTGACTTTTCTTCCTTTGCAGCTGTAAGACATCCTGTTAAAAGTTGAGAGATGTTTTGGAATCGTGCCCAAATAAAAAGTGCGATCTTCCAGAAAAAATAATGTAGCAAGAGTTATTCCCGTCAAAATCCAGCGATTACGCAAAAGCTTTATGCAAACTTCCTGGTGAAGGAGATAAAATTCCCACTGCTTTTTCCATTAGCTTTGTGCACTCATCTGCACTACCAGGGCTACACACCCACTTGACAGGTGGATCAGTGCTTGCAGTGCCCCAGGACCATTACTGACCTCAATTCAGTCCTTATCAGCACTGGTTTACAGCTCACGAGCAATGATACCTGCTTTGAAGGGAGCGCCAGCAGCACCGTATTTCTTTAAAAGGTACTGATGGCAAATTGCTGAGACAATAAAAGCAGTGTTTACTTACACACAGAAAAGCTACTACTGCTGTTTAGTTTTCTTCCTTTGGACTCGTGTCTGTGAACCAAATAAAAGGCTGATCTTTTTATTTCAACGAGAAATACTGTTTGTGTTTTCAGAAACATTAGGACACTTTAATTCTGCAGTGGGTTATGCAGGAGCACCTAATTAAATCTGTCCCCATGTGTACACGCTGGCTGCAGGGGAAGGACACACAGCTGCCTTCCCAACTCCTTCACACACGGAATTAGTACAGGTAATTATTAATGAGCTGGGGAATATAGAGCAATGTCCCAGCTGAGCTTTTACTGGCCTTGAGTATTTAGTGCTCAATTCAGAACGGTATGTTAAAAGGCATAGCTGAAAGAAAATGTTGGCTGCATAAAGGTAGGGCAGTGCTCAGCAGTTCTCTTGAGGCATCTCACAACCTTAACCCTGTCAGTGCCCAAAATGCAGTAGAGTTGCACATAATGAGTTTTCAGGGACTTTAATGTCGCTGCAGTAAAGATAACTGAAGTCTGAGAACCTCAGTTAAAGGACAGGAGCCTAAAACCACCTGCAGCAGCAGGGTTTTGCTACCACCTTCAGCAGGGACGGGATCTCACACTGATATTTTACCACAGTGGGTACAGTAGAACAAGTAGAAAATCCACCCTGCACCACAGCCCATCTGCCAGTTACACACACTTCCAGAGACTTTCAAAATGCTGAAACATTTGCAGCTTCACAGCCAACAAATTTAAACAAGCTAACAGAAGTGTGCATATTTCCCACCTTGTTTAGGCCAACAAAACCAAGATGATCATCAGCCAACAGTGGAATTTGATGCAGATATATTTGAAAATATACTGTAAACAGTATGTCACACAATATTTGCTCAGAGATAAAACTACTGAACTAACATACCAGTTTGCATGCCATTCGTTTCTTGGTTTCTCTGTCTTGGGCTAAGTACACTTTCCCAAAAGCTCCCCGAGGAATAAAATCAGAACCAATATTCCTGTAAGTCAACTTCCAGGGAAACAGGAGCACATCTGAGTCAATTTGATAGCGCCCGTTCTTGGGTGTGATCTGTGGAGTTAAATAAATAGTAAAAAAACCACAGTGAACTTAAAACGCCTTCAAATCTAATTAATTTTATACATATAGTGGGGAAAAAAAATCACTTATGTGTATGATGCACATGATCTGCTCAGCAGTCTTTATTTAGTAACACCAAATGGGAACAGCATGTAAGGTGTGGCATTCATTCACAGCCCAGGCATCCACGTTTCTCTCCAGTGACTAACTCACCAAGTGTAAGTTGCAATTAATTGTCTTGAAACAACAACAACAGCAGCTGGGTTAATGAAATTACCCACCTCTTGTTATTAGATTTTCCTGCACATGTTTGTCCTTCCTGTAATCTGTTAACTTGTTATGCCACATACCTGTTACTCACAGGTTATCTTATACGATGTGAGCAAGAGTTTCAGCATTTCCCAATATCACATGTACTGCTAGGAGTTGAATTTTCCATCTTTTATTGGAGTTTCTGCTACTTAGTAAAAGGTCAAAGAAGTCTGCCTTGATTTTTACCAGCTACTTTCTTCTGGTTTTATACCATAGTTTAAAAAAGAAGGGTGGGAGGAACATTGTCTGCTCTAGGAGGGTAATTTTGGGAGCTTTGGTTCTTCTGTATCACCAACTAGGCAAGGAGGGGATTCAGGGCACCTAAGCCAGTATCTTGCTCTCAATCTTTCTCCCAAACAGCTCCCTCCCTCTGCACGTGACAGAGAGACCAAATGCCTGACTACAGCCATGTGAGTACTGCTTGACCTCTGATGTTGCTTCTTCATTTGCTCAGATACAAAATTAATAGTATTTCCCATGAATATGCTTTTAATTATTTCAGCCAGTATCTGGACTGCCTTTAATCTCCTTACTGCTGCTTTATCAAGATTCTTGAAGAGATGTAAAATCACATCAAGGATATTTATCTGTTAGAAGGCCTCAAATACTCAGCTTTTCAGCTACCCTTTTTAAGATAACAGCATATCAGGAAGACTATTTGGTTTAGATTTCTACTTAAGATGTAACATATAATCTTTCATTCTTAATCTACCTTCATGTTTTTCAATTAGGAAAGTACCTTCTTGACTGCTAAAATTGTCATCTGTAATTTGTTCCTAAATCTGGGGGCGATAAGTTCTTAACCTTTAGCCAAGGGGGGGATGGGGAGCTGTGCTTTCATTAAAAGTATTTTGCTTAGGATGGAGAAAACAAACCTTCCCTCTACTTATTAGAGCCAGGGTAAAGCACTCCATACATGTCTAACAATCTGTACATCTTGCTTGTTTACTTCTGCATTTCAAAGGGGTGAGACTAATCTATATGGGTTACACCTTATCCTGGAAAGGAAGGGAGGCCAAGCAGAGTTGATTTGCAGAGCAACAGAGCAATGACCACCACACTCTTCATGTTTTCAGGAGGCTTTTAGGACCAGTTCCCAGCCTGACCCTGTGAACATTTGTCTGTGGCTGCAATGGATCTTTCAGTTTGGTTTTAACTAAAAGAAGTCCAGCTTGTGCACTTCAAGACCCTCTGTGATGCAAGCCACAGTGCAGCCAGTGAGGGCCTCGAGGCAATCAGAAACATTCCTGACCCTGACCACACTGCTGCAGATACTCACAGAGCAGTGCCCCTGCTGAAATGCATGCACAGGTAATGCCCTGCCTCCAACCCTCAGTTGCATAATGGGATCACGTGCACCTAATAGTACTTGGTTCATACCAATTGTATGCATCTGTAGAAACAATATGCAAACAAAACAACCACGAGTATGTAGAACAGTGTCTACCCTAAGTGTAGGAAACATTTAATACTACTAAGTGTCATTTCAATGTTACAGAGTTGAAAAGTGATTGTTTTGCAATATTGCAATGCTCCCTCCAAATCAGAATAAAGCAATACCCTGTGATATTTCACACCTGAGTAACCAGTAAGCCTCAAGCAACCAGTGTTCACATATAAAACATATTACATGCAAGATATTTAAGATGATAGATGCAGAGCATCTTAAGAAAATACAGCAGCAACACCAACATACAAACATGAACAGAATTCCATTGCAGCACTGATTGTTTCCAGAGCAACTGACCTTAAACAAAAGTTTAATGATACTACTATCCAGAGATGCTTGTAGAATGCAAACAGTTTTAGGGAAAAAAGGAACATCTCAAACAACACATCTATATACCTGAATTAAGCAGTGTGAGATATTACATAATATTGTAACTCTTAAAATCACACTTGATAGTATGTGCTTTTTCTCCTTGCATTACTACTATTGACATTTTGTGCAGATAGAGAAAACTTAGGAACTATATCATTAGATCCTAGATCTTTATTTTTGGGAGTTTGCATAATGAATGTTTTACTGCATGATCACAAGGCACTGGAAGACTCTTACTGTCTCCCAGACCTGTAAACCATCATAATTCATAGAATAATCATAGATAGGCTTCAGTTGAAAAGGATCTTAAAGATCACCCAGGTGCAATTCCCCTACAGTGGGAAGGGATATCACCCACTAGGTCAGGCTGTTCAGGGCCACATCCAACCTGGCCTTGAACACTTCCAGGGATGGGGCATCCACAATTTCTCTGTACAGTCTGTTTCAGTGCCTTACCACCCTCAGAGTAAAGGAATCTCTACTCTTTTAGTATAAAATCCTCCTTGTCCTGTCACTACATGCCCATCTAAAAAGTCGCTCTCCCTCTTTTTTATACAAGTTGTGGATTTTATAAGCCCCATTTAAGTACTGAAAGGACAAAATTAATTGTAGATTTTGCTTTTTGACTGCTCTTCTCAAATCTATATTCAAAACTGGGAAATGTTTTCTAACCTCCAGGGATACCAGGTGATAACAGAATGGATCCTTCTGAACAACAAACAGCCCTTTCTCCATAGCTGCCTGGGACTGCAGGGGCCAGACTTGGTAGACTCAGAGACCCCTCCCAGCCCCAGGGCTGCACAGGAAACCACAGCCTGTTACTCCTGGAACTTATCTGTACTTAGAATCATTAAAACCTTCTCATTCCTAAGGACTATGAAATGCCAAGTAAAAGGAAAACAGACGTACCATATTCAAGAGGATTCCAGATTCCTGCTGCCTGCATCCTTTAAACTGTTTTGCAGTGTTAGACACCTGATTTGCAAAAGCAAGCAGGTCTTCCACAGTCCCGTATTTGACGGAGGACATAAAAGAGACCTCCCTTTCACAAAACAGCAATGATTCTGCACCTTCATCGTTCTGATTTGCCTCTTCACACATTGTAATTAAGCTGTCTTCATAGACTGCAATGTCTTCACCTGGATAATGGTTTTCCATGATGGCTATCACCTCAGACATATTTAGATCAGCTAGCAACAAGTCAATCTCCTCTTTGCTATCACTACCCGTGCTCATATACTCCATTACTGTCCACTTTGCACAATCACTCCTGGAAAAAAAAGAAACAAACTTGAAAACACTTTTCACCTGAATTTGTTTTTAGCAAAATGAGTGAAAGTAAGAATGAAAAGGAGTTATCAGAGTGATCAGCAGCTCATCATTATACAGTTAGATTTTAAATTAATAACTTATATTATGAAGAAAATCATAATCAGGATCCTGGGTGAGGACAAAATGGAGAAATATTTGCAAGTGAAGTTTATTTAGAAGTTATTAGTTAACCTCCCCTGTCATTCATTCTTGGAATTTGTTATGATAAAGCTTTTCCTTAGAAGAACAGGTACAGTAAGAACACACCACGTGATAGATATGCAAAAATGTAGGAGCACCCTCAATACAAACAAAGGAATTCATTGTTTGGAAAAGAATGACAAAGAGAGATATTAACATTCTCAATTAGTTTATGTCTAAGTTTGACAATTTATGCAATGTATCCAGAGAGAAGGAAAGGTCACAAAGCAAAGTAATTCCTCTAGTAATAGGCATCTGTTAGTATCATTGCACAAAGCACAACTGTCACCACCTGAGATACAAAACTTGTACTTTTTTTCTGCAAATAACTGGTCAGAACTAGATTTGAACTGAAATTTTCACCAACTTTCAGAAGAAAGTCAGAAACTGAGCTATCATAAAAGCAATGAGCTTTTGAAGTGGTTTCCAGCAGTTTTTCTGTCCCCACTAATCCTAGCAAGAACTTTTTAGGTTACTATTGCAACTATTTTGCTGGAATGGATTTACAGCAAGCTGGGTTCAACTTCTCAAAATGTTCCTTTCTGTTCCAGAGGGTTACATATTCAAGTTAAAAACGTAGCATGGTCAGTCATTAAAATACTGACACAAATAGTTTCCAACACATAAATGTCTAGAGCACTTACCTTGTATTTAACCTGATTACATCATTCAAAACCATTTAAAAAGGTCTCAATAGAATCCCTGAAGTCATCACGTTTTTCTGAACCCGTATTTACCACTGGTGATAATTTCGCAGTGTTCTGTGGCAGTCTATTAAAAAAAGCAAAACAAATAAAGCCATTGCATACCAGCTCAAGCAGAAGGACTGGTTTGTACTCATATAGATCATTTGCTTCACGGAAAGAAGAGCTAGTAATCACAAGGCTGAGATAACAGGGGATTTTTCTGCAGAAAAATATGACAACTCAAGAAATATTTAAGCTACTGTATCATCCAGATTTCCAAGTAGTAGTGAAAAATAGTTTTTCCATGGTTAGGTCCCGAGTTTTACTCTCTCAGTCACATGCTTGCTTAAGCAAAGAGTAGGACCTCCTTTTCCTTTAGCAGAACTGACTAGAGCATGCCCTCTTCAGAGAGCTCTCATTTCCCTTTTTCATAATCCACTGCACCATCTATTTTGGGCAAAAGATAACAACCAGGCAAAAAGACACTTAGAAAAAAAAAGAAAGAAAAGCAGCAAACAAAACCTTATCTCAAGGACAAGCAGCAGACTCGGTCCCCTGAGGCCATGGAGCAATGCATATACCCAAGTACAGTTTCTGGTTATGATCTCTATCTTTCTTAGCCTCACCACAAGGACGTAGAAGCTTTGTGGCACATATTTCTCATGGGTTAGAGTATTTACGTCAGCTCTAATGTGAAGAAAACCAAGTAAAATGACGTGTCTGAGCTGGCAAAGAAGTCAGACCACCTGCTGAAAATTCAAAAGGCAGGACAGGACAGCAGATGCAGCATCAGAAAAGGCAGAGTGCCTGCTCCTTTTCAAACTCAGACCCAAACCCTGTGAGTGTCAGTGGCAGAGCAGCACTGTGCCCCCCGTTCCCCAAGATGGGCACAGTGACTTTCACCAGCACCCTGTACCAGCTCACCCAGCCCTACTGAACCCACAGCCCCAGCATCAGGGCAGCCAGGTTGGAAACTTTGGGTCACTAGCACTGCTCCATCGGGGAGGGCCCAGGTCTGTATCCTGGGTGCTCAGAGAGGTCACAAAAAGGAAAAGATGCTGCGGGTGTTTTCTAGCCCCTATCACCCCAACTTCTTGCTCCATGACCAAGCTATAAGCTGTTACAAAGCCTGAATGTGGTTACTTTTTTATATAAATGAGATTTCTATTTTTCCCCAGAGAAGAACTTCTATTCATTGCTGCTTTTTTTTTTTTTTGGTGCTGAATTAGTGGGGTTCAAAAGAAAAGAAACAGTGCTGTCATAAAAGGAACCAAGAGACCTCGTGTGTAAAGTCAGGTAAAGTTACAAACTAGTCCTGAGGGACTTTCTGAAGAAAAACATGAGCCTCTAGATGCTCTGGTCTTTTGTGGATAAAGACAAATACATACCACAATAAAACTATTTACTCTCTGGCAGCATTTTCATGCACAAACTACCTGTACAGATTAGACCAAATGTAGCTTTCTGGAAGTGCCAGCTCTGCACTGTTCCTCAAAATGTTCCCAAACTGAAGCACAATACTAATAATACTCTTGGCAGTTTCACTACTATCCCAAAAGCTCAGAATAACATGAAGAAGTGACTATAACGTGCATATTCTCAGTTCTGCGCTTTTAGTGCTTGAGAAAAGCTGCAAACCCTTCACCTTTACAACCACCTGAAAGAAGGAGGTAGTGAGGTGGGAGTTGATCTCTTATCTCAAATAACAAGCGATGGGACAAGGGGAAATGGCCTCAAGTTCTGCCAGGAAAGGTTTACATTGGCTATTAGGAACAATTTCTTCACTGAAAGAGTTGCCAAGCTCTGGAACAGGCTGCCCAGGGAGGTGGTGGAATCACCAGTCCAGAGGGGATTTAAAAGACATACATGTAGCTGTGACACAGTTTAGTGGTGGGCTTGGTGGTACTGAGTTAGACTTGATAATTTTACAGGTCTTTTCCAATCTGAGTAACTTTATTTTTCCCTATATCTAGCAAATTCTAAGCACTATATGTTTACACAATACAAGCAGTGTCTAGACTATAAAAGCTGATTTTTAAAATTATGCAGCAATTTAGTATTATATTTCCCCTACAGGCAAAGAAAAAAAAAAAAAAGGGTCCAATAGGGAATTCACTCCTCCTATTTATCCCTAAAATCCCATACTAGTATCAGTGGTGGGCACTCATGTAGTATTCTAAATCATCCTATATAATCTAGGTTCATGAAGAAATTACATCAGTAACTATGCTTTACTTCGATTCTCAGCTAAAAAAATGGGTTTACCTGCAGTGGAAAAATAAAACTGCATGCAAACATTCAAGTCAGTTGCTAAAGCACAAGACTCTTTCTCCAGTTTTGCCAATATTTCAACATCATCACATGAGTAATTTGCAAGTCAAAGGTTTATTTCTCTATTCTCTGAGTAGCTCTTCAACTCCTTTTGCCTAAGAAGTGTGCTGCCAGAGACCATCCTTACATCCATCATATTAAATAAGAGTAACTAGATACCAGACTTCTGAGCCCCTGTGGGACTTTCAGTGTGTCAAGGATCAACGATGGAAAAAATTGAACAAAAATCTACAAAAAAAAAAAAATTTAAAAACCAAAACCCCCCAGAAAAAAAACCCCAACCCCCCCCCCCCCCCCCCCCCAAAAAAAAAGCAAAAAAAAAAAAGCTAGTCACAAACTACATAGACTGGCTCAGCACAATTAACCCGTAATAAAGATGTCTTGTGCTGCTTTTAGAGAATAATTTTCTGGTCTAAGTGACAAGTGACAGCCCCCCAGAAACGAAAAAAAGTTCTTATTTACTTTTAAGAAAACTTATCGACAGACCTTGAAAAACATAATCCCTCTGAAAAGAAATCTACTGTTAAGGAACAATAAATATCAACAATTTCAATTTCGACAACATTTAGCATAC
>VZRX01008994.1:85089-122996 GCA_013398075.1 Notiomystis cincta | reverse complement strand
GGGCAGTGCCCGCGGCCTGGCCTGAGGAGCCCGCGGGGCCGGGGCAGTGCCCGCGGCCTGGCCTGAGGAGCCCGCGGGGCCCGGGCAGCCCGGCGGGGCTGAGAGGGCGGCCTGTGCCCTCCCGGAGCCCCGAGTCCGCCGTCAGGGTCCGGGTTCGGTGTGTTAAACGTAGATGCCAGCCAGAGGTAAACCAGGTGACCGGGCTTAACCCCAGAGAGCCCCTCGGAAAGGCGCAGGAGACGTGTGACTGACGCTGTGTCTTGAGCTAGTGAGGGCTGTCTGTTGCTGCTGTGCATCAGGGCCGTGCTCAGACCCTGCAAAGCGCAGCAGAGCCAGCAGAAGTCAGGTCACATCATCTCTGCCCTGGCTAAGCATGTACAGGTAGTAAATCAGGCAAAAATCACAGCCATTCCGGTCTAATGCAGAGACCTCCTGGTCATGTCACCCATCCATGGGACTTGTCTTTTTTGCATCTTGGTCACTTCATCCTTCTCTGTTCCTATGGAAACTGTGACATTTATTATCTTCATAAAGTGCTTCCTTAGTTTTCTGATGAAAAATGCTGTATAAAACTAGGCTGTTGGAAGAGCTACTGTGGTTATTATTTACAAGCCTCTGTGAGAGCTCAATAAACTTGTAAAATAAAATATTTTTTAAAAAGAAATACTATCAAGTAATACTAACAACTATAATGTAATGATGCTTAGAGGTTTTCTTGAGGCCACAAAATCCCATAGGTTCTTCAAAACCAAAACCATGGAAAAAAGAGCTCTCTGTTGTATCTCCCTGTGGCAGATAGTATCGGCTGGGAAATGCCCTCAGCTTCCCAGTCCGAATGACAAAAGGGAAGTATTAACAGGTGGCAGCTTCACAGGCTCTGCTGATGTGATTGTGGTCCGTGGATTCTTTGAAAGCTGTGCAGGGAGGTGATGGTGATTTCAGATGTGGGAGGTGGCCCCTTTGCCTGTATGCAGTGAGGAAAAAGACTTCCATGTGTCTGGATGTTCAGCATGTCTTGATTCCATGTGAATTCTGGAGGCTGTCAGCAGCAATACAGATTTCCAGCAGTGTGATGAGATATGACTGCTCTGTGGGTTTATTGTACTGGAGTAGATGAAAGTGTGTTATTAAGTGAAATTTTTGAGTAGGAGTTTGCCGTAAAGGAAGGTGCTGAGTTGTAAAAATAACAGGTGTGGAATTGTTCTGCAGTGCTGGTTTTGTGGTGGTGAGGAGAGTTTATCATTTCAGTGAAGCTTGCCAACGGTCTAGACCTGCCTCACAGCCTGGCTGGCATTTCCAGACTCTTGTGTGTATGCTGAGTGTTTTGATAGTTAACAGCAAATTAAAGATTCCTTGTATTATGAAGCTTCCCGTGCATCAAGAGAAGTCAGGATTGTTTTCTTCCTACCTTATTATAAATGTATGCATTGGTGAGAGAGAAATACACTTATATTTCCTTTTTTTCATTCATTCTTCATCGTTTTTCATTCATTCTTCATTCTTTTGATTTTTGCTGTCATGATCTTGGAGAGCCAGGACAAACCTTTGCTCAGTTGTTCAATCCAGAGAAGAGATTAGGTGTACTAAAACCAGCTATACATCTTTCTGTCTATGTGAAAAAGCCTTGTGGTTGTTTCCTCTCACAGATGCTGAAGTCAGTACCAGAAAGAAGACCTTTGCTGAAGTCCAGACAGAACGACTGGATCAAGCTGAACGGACTATTTTAATTAAATGCCCATCAAAACTTAATGAAAAAAATTTATTGCAGTACTTATCCAGTCATGGAAATGTTAAGAGTCACTTCTTTTTTGAAAATCGTGTAAGTAGTTAACAATGTAAATTAAAATCTAGACTTAGATAAAAATACCAGAAAGAAAATTTGGTTAAGGCCTCATACATAAGTTAAGCAAATTATATACACTTAGTGTGTATTAAGTTAGCTTTTGTCTGTGCAATGTTCACAAGTTGCTGAGCAGTTGATTTTTATTAATAAGTCAGCTGAGCAACACCTCTAAGGAATAGCCAGCAACTTGTTTTGCACTAAACCTGAAACTTTTACATATTTACATACCATTATTGTTCTAACAATAGAGGTCGCTCTTTTTTATGTGTTTCTTGGTTATTTCAGTTGTGAAGATTAATATAGTTCAGAACGTTTATGTTTAGCACTTACTGCCAAGAATAGCACATCTTAAATACTTTTAACCTCTTGTGAAGCAGCATCTGAAATGTTTTGAGGTACAGAGCCTAGGATTTGGCTTCAGGGATGTCATATGAATGTGTCTCAGTAGCCCCAGGAACATCCAAATAATATCAGTACAATGAGTTCAAGCATTACATGCATTTGTCTAACCCTGTATTTCCATTCCTAATGTTTTAGGGCATTAGTGCTTTAATAGAGTTTTCAGAAAAGAGCAGTATAGCCTCGTTGCAGGATGCTGTTGGAATCCCAAGTGCTTCAGAGCATCATGTCGTCCCATTTAAATCAAGACTTTTTACTTTCACACTGAAAAACCCAGTGAGTCAACACGTTGAGGCGACACCACTTCACCTCTCTCCTCAGTGTCACATTCCAGTGAAAGACCTTATTGAAAAGCTCTGTCTTGCAGACAGCGTAAGTAAAGGTTTCTGGATCTCTTAATTAAAAATGAACCATGTTCATTTCAGATTTGCAAGTGGTCATGTGAAACTTATAAAGCAATTTATTTTTATTTAAAAAAAGGTTATATATTAGCATTTTATGTGAATGGTTCTCCTACTTTGAAATAAATAAATGAAATTATTAATTATATTATGAAAATAATTTCTCTGTACGAAAGAAACGTTTTTGAAATTTTGAAAAATAACCTTCTAATTGCATTGATGTTAAATAGATGAAAATGTGTGTTAATAGAAGATGGGTCATTGTATTTTTACAGTGTTTATTTTCTGAACTAGATAAGCAGTCAGATGTACACTCTGCTGGATGAGTATCAGCTCACGGAAGAAAACATCAAGCTCCGGTTTCTGGCCTGTTCCTTGGTCCGGGATTTTGCACGTGCTTATTTCCCAGACAGCACAGTGAAGCCCTTTGGCTCCTCAGTCAACACCTTTGGCAAACTGGGGGCTGACGTGGATATGTTTTTGGACTTCCGTGACACAGGAAGGTGTGCTGCAAAAACGGTAAGATTGTGCTGTGCATCTTCAGCCTGTTGGATTTCTTCAGCAGAGCAGCTCATTTGCTGTTCCACACACAGCAATCAGTGTATTTTTATTTAGGTTTTATGTGTGTTCATACTGTGGAATTGAGCAACTTTATTTGAATGTTTGGATTTGAAGACTTTCAAAAACTGAATGTGACGTGGAAGAGATCTTTGCAATGGGAAGAAAATGGTTTGGTGTTTGCATAAATTTTGTACTATTAGGTTGAATTTCACTATGAAGAAAATCCTCATCCTCCAAAATGGATTCAGCAGAGTCAGACCTTTCCATTCTACTGCTGTGTTTTCTTCTCTGTAGCTTCTGTGCTTCAGCCATGCTCTGTGAAAGCTTGGCTTTGTTTTTTGGGGTCCTCCATGTCCTAAAGCAAAGTAAGTTTGTGCATGAGTGCACATCTGCGTTTTGGGAGGGTTCAGATTCTTTTACTTACCTGAAAGAGATTACTTTATGCTCTGGGAAAGTTACTGGATTATGTACTGGGGTCTATATATATTTATACACAGGGGTGTGTATATATTTATACACTCATGGAGTGTGTGTAGGTGTGAAAGCTCAGGACATGGGATAATCATGGTGAATACTTACAGGTCACGGATTCTGAATGAATAATCAAGTAAGTGATTCTCATGTCATGAAAACTTTTTATTTGTGTGGTGACATAGTCTGGGAAAAGCTAGCTCTGGGCTAAGACAATGGCCTTAAGCTTTTGAAGATTGAAAATTCTGTGCTTTTCTACACAATTTGTATATTGTCATATAAGTTACTTTTAAAGAAATAATCCTTCAAATGTATATAGATTTTAGTATTACTCCAGTGATAATTCACAATGAAAGCAAATATGTCAGCTGAAGAGGACGATCATCATGTGTGTGTGAAGTGTTAAAATCTTTACATTTAAACAGTAAAGTTGCCTCTTAAGTTTTGAAGGAATACCTTTCAAGTACAAAATGTCTATTTTCAAAGCATGTTTGGTAACTAGGTGTTTGGTATGTATCCTTGGTGGAGATGGAAATTCTATTTTGAAATGTAGAGTATTTGATATTGAGTGAGTTTACTCGCATCTGTGGTTACCTGTGGATGGTTGAGAGATATTACTATGGGGAAGCAAAGGGGAGGTAGCTTTAGTACAAGGTGATTAGCAACAGTGGAAAAGGTATCTTCTGATTTCTTCACTTGTGCAGCCTTTCAGGAGCTGCCAGCAATGGAGGAGGAGCATTTCAGCACCTATTTACATGACATAACTGCTCTGGAGCCTTATGGCAAACTGATTACTAATTGTAATTTTAAAAAAGGGGCAAAAGTGGGAACATTCTTTACCAAGAGTGGATTCTCAATGCAGTGCTAGACCACAGAGGGGGCATTTTTAGCCGCTAGGCAGTTTGGGAGATTGGTGAATGACTTAAAACAGGGCTCTTTGATAGTCTTGGAGTAGCAGTTTTTGGTAAAACAGTTGCACTTCTTTCTTAGGTACTGTATCAGTTTACAAGAGAGTAATAGTTTACCTGTATTTGCTATTTTGGGCTACATGGCAAGATTAGGGAAAGAACCACAGAGCTGGGGCAAGTGTATCACTACTTCATACCCCCTAGACAGCACCAGCTTTAGATGAAGGCTCTTTTAATTACTAAAAATATGTACTTTATCATTATAAAAAAGTCTTCAGTGAGGTGCTGTCTGGAAAGGCCCGTTGTGGTTTTTGTCACAAACAGAAATATCAACACCAGCCCACCTACAGGTCAGCTGAGTCCCCATCTTTATCTTTCCTGTTAACTACCTCGATGCTGATAGCTACAGGCCCCTTTCACTTAGAGCAAGCCCTGCTGTAGCCTGCAGCCACGCAGCCAGATGGGAGTAGGGAACGCTGAACTGGCCTGTTCCACCACACGTGGTGCTGACTGGAGGGGAGCAGGAGCAGTCACCTCGGTGATTGCCACAGAGACTCAGAAATTCAGCACCTGAAGTGGCTTGATGGGAAGGGTTGCAAGGTCCATAACTTCTGAATCGTTTCGCCTGTCTGTGGGATCACTGTGGACAACAGAAGTAACGTGCTCTGTATGTCAGTTACTAATTAGATCACTGTAACTTTATTTGTGTAGTATGCATTCACCCATGGCATCTTCCAAGGTGGAGGAAAAGTCAGTGTCAGGTACCAAATTAGCAAACAAAATTAGCTGATGTCTTAAAAACAGACTATAAAGAAAACAGATTTCACTGCTATTTTACTGAGGTAAAAACCACAAATCAAAATATGAAGATCTACAGGGAAGTTCATTTCTCATGTTAGAATATATCTTCACAATATTTTTGTCTTTCAGGGAAACTTTCTATGACATGCAGTGGTTATTTTAAGTCTTACAGAATTGTATCTCAATTTTGAAGGATTAAGTAATTTGCATGTTAAATATTTTTACTTTTTTAAATGAAAAAGACATTTTTCTTTACACTGCTACTTGATTTACTAATAATGCATTGTTCCTTGAGGATTTGACATTGAATTACTGATAGTCTGAAATTAATGGTAGTTTGGTTGTGTTGCCACTCTGTAATTGTATGCTCCTCTTTGCAGTCATTTTTGCTCTCCTGGTAATTCCAGAATTACTTTTTTTAGCCAGTAATGAGATGTATTCAAACTATTATATTTCTGTTTGAACATGTAGCTGTATAGTAAGTTGATCACTATTAACCTAGAAAAATTGAATCACCATAAAAGAGAAAGCAATATGTTTTTACTTATTCTAGGTTCAGTGGACTGCTTTGAATAATTCTTGACTTTCAGTTCTAGTTGTACCAACTCCTTTGCAAATTGCGGTGGTCTTTCAGAAGTGTTTTTAAACGTCTGTTTTCTCTGAGAGCTAACAGCTTGCTTTTAAAATTCTGTATTAGAAAAAAGGCCCCTTTGAAATGGAGTATCAGATGAAAAGGCTACCCTCGGAAAGATTAGCAACTCAGAGGATTCTTTCTGTGATTGGTGACTGCCTGGATAATTTTGGTCCTGGTTGTGTGAATGTGCAGAAGATCCTCCATGCTCGCTGCCCTCTGGTGAAATTTTCCCACCAGCCGACAGGATTCCAGTGTGATCTGTCAGTGAGCAACAGGTGAGACCTGGGTTTGAAAAGTTTGCAGAGAATTCTGATGTACTTGAAGTGTTCTGAAAACCTGTAATAACAACTCAGCTGTTGGGTCTTCTCCTTTCCGTGTTTGTAACGAACGTGTATGTTGGCTCTGAAAGTAAAAAGGATATTTTTTGACTTCTAGGGCTTAGAGTTTGATGTCCTTAAGTTATCTTTCTCCAGCATAGGAAATACTTGCTAGCTGAAGCTGAAGCCTCAAAAACCAGTCTATGGAATAAGGTTGGCTTATAAAACTGAAAAGAAGGCAGTCAGTCTTCATTTGTCCTTGCTTTACTTCGGCGTACGCACAGCTTTTCTTGGTCACTTTTCAGATTAAGCAGCTCCAGAACGTTAATTTTTAGTGCTTTGGCTTCTAGTTACTTTGGTGGCCTTTCCTTCTTAAGGGCCTGCTTGCTGGGCAGATCCCTTGGCTGCCGGGTGGATTCCCGGCATCGGGACGGGGAGCCTGCGGTGCCGGCGCCGCGCGGGGCTGCTGCCAGCAGTGCCCGCCAGGGGCCGCCGGCTGCCCAGAAATGCCCCGCGGGGACAGCCCAGCGCAGAGTGGCTGCGCTGTCCTTTTCCTGTCAGAAATAACCCCCTCACTCCCGTAAACAGCCCTGGCATGAGTGTCCGTAGCCGAAAAGGAGTTACTGACCCTTTTCGCTGGTGTTGGGGAATATAAAAATAGGAGTGATTATTCTTCGGGATACCAGTGACAGGACCCAAGGGAACAGCCTGAAGTTGTGTCTGGGGAGATGTAGTTGATTGTTAGGAAAAGGTTTTTCAGAGGGTGGTTGAGCTCTCTGTCACAGGCTCTCCAGGGAAGTGGTCGAAGCACCAAACCTGACAGTTCAGGGAGCTTTTCAACAATGCCCTCAGGCACAGGGTGTGACTTTTTGGGCTGTCCTGTACAGGGCGGGAGTTGGACTTCGATGATCCTCGTGGGTCCCTTCCAACTCAGAATATTTTGTGATTCTGTGATACAAGTTTTAGTGCAGGTTTGTGATTTGTGTGCATCAGATACAATCAGATCAGATACATTCACTTTTCTGAACTACACAAAGTTTCAGAATATGCAGGAGTTGTTAAGGCAATATTGAACAAGTTTGTTACAGTGAAGTTACTTCTCTCTATGCAGCTGCAGTGAAAGTCAGCATGTAGTTCTGCTTGTAATTGACTGCTGATGGTTTGGCTGGTTGGAACTGCATGTCTTGTTATAATTTTTGCTAGAAATAAACCTCTCTGGACACCATAAAGCACCTCACAGCTGAAGTTTCAGAAGTCCAGGTGTTGCAGAATTTTGACCTAATAAATGTCCCCAAAATGCTGTGCTGAATTTTTAGAACAGCTTTTAGCACTTCAGGCTAAAACTGAACCAAAGTAAGTTTTACTCTCATAGTGTACTTCCATTTTTTACTACTTTTTCTTGCCCTCCTATTTGTACAATACATGAATGGTTGTATAACAGCGCAATGAAGGAGATCAAAAACTGATCCATCTGAAAACCTTTATCCTTCCAGATTAGTTGTTTTTTCAGCTCAACTAAGCAGTAATCATCTGAAAATTACCAAACTGACTTGTTTTGCGGATTTCATTGTGTCTCTGCACTTAGGTTATTTTTCAGTGCAGTATTTTATTACTTTTTAGATAAAAGCGGTAAAAGAAGTTCTAGTTGTATTTTGTTATATGTTAGGGTAGAGATATTATCTAATGGAGCTCAAAGGCAATTGTGGCTAAATTATATTTTTTCACCTCAGTTCTGCGTAGTTTGACCCCACAGTATTTGATGGTGGTTTTTTTTATTTTCTTGGGGTTTTTTTTTTTCCTCCCACTGTGATGTGGAACAAGGAAACAGGAAACAGTGCAAATGGATATTATTTACCCAGAACTGTATCTTTCTTGGTCTGGAAAACTACCAGGTATTTAATCCTGGACCATTCCAGGCATTCAAACTCAAAGCATTCTACTATTCTATGATTCTCTTCTATTTTAAAAAATGTGTAAAAGTTAATTTTTATTTTTTACGAATGCCCTCTTCTCTTATAATGAACAACGAACACTGCATCTGATACTGCATAATTCTCTCATCATTTACATGGCTTCTCATTTCTTCTTCAGCATTGCCATAAGAAGCTCAGAGCTCTTGTATATCTATGGCTGTCTCGATCCCCGGGTACGAGCATTGGTGTTCACTGTGCGATGTTGGGCTCGTGTTCATGGACTTACAAACAGTGCACCTGGTACCTGGATCACAAACTTCTCCCTGACCATGATGGTCATGTTTTTTCTGCAAAGGAGATCACCACCTATCATTCCAACACTAGACCAACTTAAAGAACTGGCAGGTAAGCACAGCTGTTCCTGTGTTTATTGCAGTTTATTGTTCATTGCACTTTTTTTTCTCTAAAGTGATAAATAAACCCAAGCAATTTCTTTATGCTCTCAAATTTTAATGACTGTTATGTGTGCTTTAAGTTTGAGGGAATACACAAGTTTTGCATACATTTTTTAGTGAAAATAAAGCACCTTTAAAGGCAAACTAAATCCCTTTCCAATACAATACTAATTCTATTTAGAGGGTTTAGACTTGTTCTGTGCCTTAGATAATTAAATATCATTTACTTGTTCAGTGTTCCTATGCTGCATTTTTTAAAATTTTGTATTTTAGAAGACTTGCAGGGTCTTGAACGTTTCTGGAGTTAAGAGTTTTTTGCAGACTGGTATGTGTATTGTTTTATAGATACAAAATGCTTAAAAGAAAGGCTGCATTTTCTTCTCCCAGTTTATAATACCCTTGAGACTGTTCAGACCATTTGCAAATAATTCTTATATCTCCAAGAATAAGCTGTTCTGGTGGTTTCATACACAGCTTTCAGGATGTGTTATTGTCAGTGAATCATATGAAAGCATAGAGAATGACAACTCAGGTTCTTGATTCCTCACTCATGTCTTCTGCTTATTGACATGATTCCTTGGAAGTTTTGAGTGCTTTCAGTGGAGAAAAATGTCTGTGTTCAGTTGCTTTAAAATAATTTTAAACATTTCTGTCAGAATTCTGTAGAAATTTTTATCCATAAAACACGTGTTCTGATATTTTACAAGAGTATTCCTAATTCCCTGAAGTTTTTCAGAAAAAGACAGTGGACATCTGGGTCTGATTTTATTGAAACCTTATGTAGGTAGTAACCTCAAAGAGTTGTGCTGTTAAGTGTGTAATGCAGCCCTCTATGCAAAGATACCATGTTTGTTACCTGTAAGAAGTATTTTCGGAGTTATGAAGTTGTCATTTATCTTATTCCTGTAGGATTTTGAAAATGTGCCATTTGCTCACGATGCTTTTCCTTTGAGCATCTACAGACTTTTTTCTTTTAATCTTTTACCACTTAAGTTGAATGTTAACCTGAAAGTTCACTTGTGAATTCCTAATTTGATTTGTGTAATATAGTAGCATTGATTTCAGTTTATTTGAATTTTATTAAATATGATGGCATTTTTACTGTTTATTACTTCAAAATCTGCCCACGATTTTTCTTTCAGATGAAAAGGACAAGCATATAATTGGAGGATATGATTGCTCATTTGTTAGTGATTTAAGGAAGATTAAACCTACAAAAAATACAGAAACACTTGGTAGGTAGTGGTTTTTTAAATCTTTTTTTTTTAAGCATATTGAAAACAAACTTTTCCTTAATGTTACTGATTTCTTGTTTTTCTTTCCCTTAGATGTATTGTTGGGTGAGTTTTTTGAATATTTTGGAAACTTCGATTTCAGAAGGAATTCCATAAATCTTCGAAAGGTAAATGCATTTTAATTGCTTAATATTACCAGTTGAATATCTTTCTCTGTCGTTTGACAAACTACATATGCTAAGCAACAATTTCTGTAATCTTTAATTATATATAAAAATACATTTCTATGGAAACTGAGTCCTTTTGGTGAAGGAGAAGTGTTTTCCTCTTGGAGCCAAATAACTTAAAATACTATTAAGAACATTTATAGTGTCATTATTTGGATATCCTGGAAAGCAGAAACTGATACAAAGCCAGTGTGATTTTACAGGAAAGCCCTGTAATAAAAGTGGCAGTTTTAAAAACTCAAAGCTGTTTTTCTTCTGTGAGAGGAAAACTTCTGAAATGTCGTGATGTCTGTCATAGCCAAAGTCTGCGACAAACCCTGTGATCTGACAGGCTTTGCATTTAAAGTTGAGAGTCCAGACCCAACCAGAGCCTACATTAAAACTTACAGCTGAGTTCTGGGTATGCTTTTGGCACTGCAGTTTGTATCAGCCTGTAGTAATGTACTGCAGCTCAGTAAGCATGCCATAGCATGATAATTCTGTACTATCATTTGGATTTGCTTTATGTGTTTAAGTCATCCTGTTGATCTGTATGTGCATGCAAGTAAAATGAAAATACATGAAAATGTAACTGCCATAACTCACACCTGTTCCTTGCTGGGCTGCTTCCAGAAGAGGGTTTCAGTGCCATGTTGCTGTGTGGACACTTGTTTGTTCTCTTTCCTATTTGGGCATTACGGATCACTGGCATAAGAGCTCTTTTTGCAGATTGACCCTAGAAACTGATTTATTTAAGTGGAGAACTTCCATTTGCTATTAAACCTGAAAAAGGCAAGCAAAACCACATTTGGAGCCTGAGCTAGTCAGGGGAGGCATCTGTGCTGTTGGTGTTTTTCTGACAGTCCTCCTGGCCCTGGGGCAGGAGTGGTAACTTGAACATAGACACTTCCTGGACCAGCACGAGCTGGTGGATTCCTGCTTGTGGCAGAAAGGCTTGGAGAGGTTCTGCTATACAGAACCAGTCAGCTAAGAGACACTGTTAGCAAACTGCACAGTTGTCAGCTGTTTGTGTTGTACTACACCAGGTGCCTAACAGTGGATGACCTGTATAGCTCTGTGCTTAAAAGACAGACCAAACTGGGAGGAATTTCAGCCTATGCAGCAATCTTGTTCACCTACACCAGCACTGTGAGCCCTCTGAACAGTGTGGGAGGAATGGTTGGAACAGTTTAACTGCTTGCAATATTTTATCAAACTGGGCTGTGCAGGTTACTATGACACACTGATGCTGCCCATATGCAGGTGGAGATTAAGAGTAGGAGATTGCAGTGGGTGAGGTCTGAGGTTTGTTGGAAAGCAGATGGGAGAACAGCCAAAAAGACAGGTTAAACTGTAGTTGTATGTTCTTTACCTTGAAGGAAATCTAAGTTGAATGTGGCAAAGAAAACCACCACTGAGAGGATTCAGAGAACAGGAATCACACAAGTCAGGTTGACAGGAAAATTGACTTTATTAATAATGACTGGGTGTTTTGCAAAATGTTCTATAGTAGGTCAGAACATTTTTAATGCTAATGTAATAACTCAAGTGATTTGTTATTTGCTCAGCCTATAATGCACATATGCAATTTTGGCTTTTTCTTTATATTGTCTGCAGGGAAAGGAAGTAAATAAGCCTGAGTCGTCTCCTCTTTATATCTGGAATCCCTTTGAACAAGACCTTAATATCAGCAAGAATGTTAATCAGCCACAGCTGGAGAAATTTATAGCTATGGCCAGAGAAAGTGCCTGGATTTTACTGAAGGAAGATAAAACTCAGCAAATGATCAATAAAGAACCTTGGGGACTGGCTGCTCTACTGATACCATTTGGAAGAAGTAGTTCCAGCAAGATGAATAGGATGAAAGGAATAGGAAGTGAAACAATCAGAAGCCTCTTGGACTCTTTAAAGTTAAATAATGCAAACAGTCAACAAAAAGCAGTGGGAAAATGACTTCAAGCACAGAAACACAGTAGCTAATATTCTGTTTTAGGAATTGAATATGGCATGCAGTCCAAAGAACATTACTTTTAATATTTCTATTATGGGGAATGGAGAATCAAGCAATCTCTGTTTTTCATCGTGAAGATTTTTGTACAGGTCTACTTTCTTTCTGTACATTTTTCTCCTCTCTGCTCCTTGCTTTTCAATCTGTTTTATGAATGAAGAGTATTCAAATGTGTGTTTTACAGATGGATTTTGGAAGTCGCTTTCAGCTGGGCACTCTTCTGTAAAAAAGGCTGACAGGAGCAGTATGGGAAAAAGCCTTTGGGAATTCTCTTGGCTAGCATACAAATGATATGCTAATTAAAAGCTCAAGAAACAACCACCTTTCCATGAAACCACAGTCTGAAAGAAGATAAATGTGTTGGAACCATTTTTTCCAATCCAGTCATGTTTTGGAAGCCAGTAAAACCGAAGTGCATGTATCTACTTTTGCAATTGTTTTCCATTCATGTAGATAGTGCCAAGACAAAATAAAGAGAATGGAATTAGATAGAAAGGTGTGCAGTTTCATAAAGCATTGCACCACCACAGCTCTCCAAGGATAGTGCCACTGTTTTGTGTTGGAAAAGTGGGTTTGTTCTTCTGTTTACCACCTGATTTCAAATGTCTTTTATGTTTTCTCTACCCAGGACTGGTCCCCACCCAGATTGTTTCTTAATTTGCCTTCAGCTTCACTTTAAACCTGTATTTCAGGTTCAGGCAGGGGTTCTTGTGTGCTCCTCTTGCTTCATCACTCTCCCCAAAGCTGCTGCCTACTAGGTGACATCAAAGCATTCCTGCAGAGGGATCTGTCCTATGCAGAGATCCAGAGAATCAGGTGTTATGCTGGAGTCCTGTTCCCAGTCTTGCCTTGGTTTTCAGATATTCAGCAGAACAGTGACTGTCCCCGTTCCAGATCAGTTGGGCCAGCAGAGTCAATGCTTTTCAGTGACTTAAAACATTGAGTGCTCTTTGCATCTGCCACAAAAAGAAGTCTTTTCAGAGGAAGGGGGAGAGGGGAGGGAAGGAAAGAAATCAGAAATGGTGAGCAGGCAAATACCAAATTTGAAAAGTATATTGTGAATATTTCACCTGTCCACTTTGAGAGCCACTCATGCATTAAGACTCATGGTAACACAGTAATTCCACACAGTGTTTTCTTTATTTTGAACAGAAATTCTGTAAAGGAAATTACTGTATTCAGAGATAATCATATAGATTGAACATTGATATTATTGATTAATTTTCAATACTTTTAGATTCTTTAATGTTGCAGTGGTATACAATCTTGTATGTTTTTTTTCTAATGGTGTGATCTGAACAATTTGTGTGTTTTCTCTTTTGTCTGATGTATTATGTATTAGAAATACATTAATGCATACTTCCAAGTATTTATTAAAACCAGTGTCTTCTAGCAGTTGGCAAACTAAAGGGTTAGACCTTCAGGTCAATTCCATAATAGTTTATTCAGAGTTTAAAATAATACTTACACTGATTCATAAATGTTTTCTTAAATAATGACTCACATAGTCACTCTCTTGGCTGCTGAAATTAATTCTCCTGTTAACTTCTTCAAGATCGAGCCTTGAATTTGAAACTTAGTTTTCTACCTAAATCCTGACATTAGAACTTCTTTTTGGAGGCTGGTATGAAGTTTATTGTAACTTGCTGTTGGTGCAAACCCAAAGCCTTTGATAGCAAGCTTGGCACAGATGCTGTAAGGAACGTGCTGTACCTTAATCTTTACTGGACCTTTTCTGCTGTTTGCCCAGGAATAGACTATGTAGCTTTTCCAAGATTAGGGCAGTACTCGAGTACTTTTGAATTTTCTTTTTTTTAGATTAACCAGATGGATTATAGTGTAATAATAAGAATATGGGTTACCAGGGACAGAAGCACTCAGCAGAACTGGGGCAGTGTGTACATAATTGCTTTATATTCACAGTGATCCGCTGACATAGGTAGGAAAGATTTTATATGAATTTTGACACTTTCAGACAAATAACAGTGAATTTTGTATTTTGGTTATGTGGTTGAGCTGTGCTGAAGCACAAGCTTCATTTGTAAATTGTTAGAGATGTTCAAGCTGCTTAGCATTCCTTAAAAGGCAGGGCAGAATATGGTTACTGTGCATGCAGCGCCTTCCAGCATCACTTCTCTGTTTAGACTGCCTGTCCCTTTTGGAAATAATTCTGAACCCTTGTCATGGCTGCAGGCCAGTTTCTGAAAAGAGGAGAAAGAAGCCAAAAGCAGTGTTGTACCAGTGGAATGCTACAGGTTATTTTTTCAGATATCTACAAGCTGAGGGAGCTGGTGACCAGGGAGCTGAAGCCTGGAGGCTTCGAGGATCAGCTCTCACTGGTGATGTGAATGAGCCCAGTGGGCGGCCATGAGGGCTGACCATGAGCTTCTCTAAAGTATGAGCTGTGTCTGGAGAAGAGCTGAGTGAAACTGAAGCCACCTGTGGGAAGAAAACCAAGACTTGAGGGGGTGTTTTTATCAAATCAAGAGAGATGGTATTCTTATCATTTCCTGAGGGCATCATTTTGAAGATATTTAGAAACCATCAATATGGTTCTGTCACTGAAAACAAGAGCTGGATAAATGTCAAGAAAGGACTGTGATTATGATCTAGACTTGAGAGCTCATTCATATGCTCCAGAAATATGTAAACAATGTCTGCAAGAACAAGGCAGTAAGTTTGTTTCTTCTCAAACTTGGTGCTGATCTGCTGTATTGTGTGGTCGGGCTGTTGGGGAGGTCACAGGTAAGGAACGCCAGGGAATTAAACACAGTTTTGCCCCTCTGCCCTTATCCCTCACTGGAAATACTTTTTACTGCAATTCTCACATTTTCTGGCTCTTAAATGATTAGGGAAACTGAAAACTTTCTGAAGTTCCTTGTCCCGAGAAGATACACTTTGGAATACTAACTTCAAAGCTAACATTTGTTACCAGGGATTGGTGTTTTTATTTCCCTTGATGTTTGATGCTCACAAGTGTTGTAGGAATAGGTTCTGCTGCAACTGCCACTGTTCCTCATTCCTCTGTAACTTCTTGGGAATCTGCAGCCTTGGCCTACAGTTGACTCCTGGATGAGCATCCTAGTGCCATGCTTGTGAAAACAGTCACAAACCAGACTTCTTGCCTGGTAGCAGATGCTCTCTGCCTCCATTTCAAAACTGTAGTTCCTGTCTCGGATTCTGTTCTTCAGACTTGTAATCACAGTATATTTCAGGTTGGGAGAGAACTCTGAAGCTAGTCCAGTTGCCTTCTTAAGATATATCAGCTGTGAGATTAGATGAGGACTTTTTATCTAGTCAGGCCTTGAAAATCTCCAAGGATGGAGACTGCACAGCCTGTTCTAGTGCTTGCCTGTCCCCATCACTGTGGTGGGCTGGGCTGAAATGTGCTGCCCCATCCTTGTCACTCTTAGTGGCTTCATTTCAATCAAAATGCTGTCTACTACAAGTGTTCAAGCCACTCCTTCATGTAGGGAGCCCTGAGTCTTCCCTTCTTTCCCTGTCTTTCCGGAGGAACTCCTATCCATCCATCACAGAGCTCCCATCACATGCAAGCCCTCCTACCATAGCTGTTATTCCAGCACAAGGAGCTCTAGTTCCTCCTGCTTGTTCCTCAGGGTGCCACACATTTGTATCTGTACATTTTAGGTGGGTACCTGTTCATAAGGTTTTATTATTATTGAGGTCCCTTTTGTTTCTGTCACCCTGCATCCTTTTCTCTCAATCCATGTCCACAAGCTGCCTGGCATAACTGGAGGTTATTGTTGTCCTCTTTATTGGTCTAGCTGATTACTTTGATATGGCCACTGTGCATATCCAGCTTACAAAGTCCTCATGACACTCAAATCCTGACTAAAAATTAATTTCTACAATGCTCTGCAGGAAAATAAGAAGCTGTGAGTACCAGACTGGTGCACTGTTCTGGCAGAGAAGCCCCAGGAAATACAGCACCATGCAGAGATAGTGATGCAGGTACAGAATCACCTTTGGGCACAGTGCTGTGGCTCTGGGAGTGTGCAGCAGTGTGGTACAGGATGCTGCTGCCCAGCAGAGCTTGTCCCACTTGGATGTGACATGTTTGTGGTGCTGCATCACTTCTGGTGTAGAGCAGTCAGGCTCTCAGCCACAACCTCACTGCTCCGTGCTGGTGCTGGGTCTCTGGTCACTGAGGAATTGTGTTCTTAGAACTGCAAGTCTTCCCTCATAGAAACAAATTTGCAAGTTAAATTTTTTTTTATACTCTCCAGAGGTACCAGCTATGTTTTTGCTTAACAAAATTTTGTACCTTTGGAAAAAGAAAAAGAAAAGGTAGACAAATAACCTCTATTTAAATAATTTTGCTAACAAATTGGTTTAAGGTCCATGCCACATTCAACTGAAGCAAGTTAAGATTTCCAGCCTGGGCTGCTTTGGAGATATGATGAATCAACAATTAGGAAGTTTTCAAAGTACAGTCATCTTGTTCATTTGGAAATTCTCTTCCAAATGCTTTGTCTTGCTTATCACAAAATTACCACCAAGGTTCTCTTCTAGTACAAAATTCTTCTAAACATCACAGGTAACTTAGGGTCAGTTTGTTTAAAACAAGGGTTAGGATTTATATGAGGCTAACCTGTGCCTGGAGATAAAATCTCCTTCTCCATAAATCCTCTTAGTTGAAAGTCTTGATCCACTGCTTTTGCAGACCTGTTTCTCATACTTTCTTTAAGCAGAGGATTGGTTTGCTTTCTTTTGCAGGACCTCCCTGCTTCTTTTCACCCTTCCCATTGTCTTTTCATCATATCTTTCTGATCTGAGAAAAAGTAGTATTTCACTTCCCCTAGTATTTTGTGGAGCAATAGTGAATACAGCTGTATTCAAGAGAATGGTAGTTCTCACAATTGCAATGTAATTTTTTTTTTACTGCTTTGTTTCTTGACTGAATCTCCATACTGCATTTCCCATGGCTCCTAGAGGGATCAATTAGCTGGACTTGATGGGCGTCACCTTTATTGAACATGTATTTTTGGGAAATCTCTTCACTAAAGAGTCTGTTGTATTAGAAAGCAGAAGTTCCCTGCAAATTCTTGAGAGGCACTCTGCCCTTCAGGGTTCATTCTGTTTCCCCTGTTGTGGAGAAAACCATGTTCAATTTGTTTCACAGAATGACTTCAGAGATAGGTTTTTGTTCCCATGCTGAGCTCTCTTGTGCATACAGATTTGTAGTCAATGTAAACAGTGCAGCCCTGTACAGGAATTTTGCATGGAACAACTCCCAGAATATGTCTTGTAGGTATTATGCTCACAGCCCAACAGGGGAGGTAAAAGCCCCAGAAATTACTAAGGCATAGCCTCTCATTTGTGGTGCTGACTCCACGAGATGGAACAATTTCCATAATTCTGTATTGCTTTTTCTCATGTTGGACAGAGCAAAGACATTGCTTTCCTGCAGAGAAAAGGTAAATATGTTAGAAGTTGGGTTGTTGAGGTGAAGAGCTGTAGTACTTACATTCTTTCTGAATATTTCTATCTTAAGTTTGATTTTCTAAAGCCTTCTCTAGGAGCTATGTCTAGAGATTTTCAGGACGAGAGAAAGAACGAGGAGAATACATAGAGGCTTTGTATTTCAGGTAATCAGATAAATGGTACTTACTATTAGATTAATTATCAAAAGTAATTATATGGGGGAAGATAACACATGTAACAATCTGGCAAGATCAAGTAGCCCTGCCTTGTCTCTTTGAGCCAGTTTTCCTGCCTTAATTTTCTGTAGTCCAGTGGTGCACTACTTTTAGAGAGGGATGGGCTTTCAGAGAGTATATTGAATGGAAACTACAGTATCCAATACATGGGAGAGTGAGTACTTAGCCATGCAGTAGATAAAAAGAAGCATTACCAACTCCATCATGAAATAAGATTCAGAGTTTTTTTCACTCCGAAAATAAAATATATAGAATTGTTCTGTGAATCTTAAGGTGATTCACAGTTCTTTCTTTTGAAAATTATCTTTGGACACCAATCAAAAGAGGATTTCCTGTAATTGCTTGATATCTGAGCTTGCAAAGTAAGGTCTCGTTTGAAATGACCATGATCTGTTTTGTTGAGACATTAAAGACCTTAGTGGTTACAGTTCTGCTCTAAACCCCATGTTTAAGAGGGTTTGCATTGCAGTTGGCTTACGAATCTGAAATATTATCATGTTCAGTTATCCTAAGAATGCAAATGCTTACACTTAGCAACAGGCTTTTACACTTTGCCTTTTAGGCTGTTATAATTTTAGTCCTTTTTACTGTAGACAATATTTTCAATCTTTGAACTGTGTTGCAGCAATTAATTTTATATTTCTTCTACGAGATAAACAATAAAGTAAAACATGTCCTCTGGATGTATTCAGTAAGTTACTGTTCCATTTTGCTGTTGAAGTCTTTGATAAGATAAAGAGTAACATATCTGGTGCTTTCCTTCCTCAGATACAGGCAGAGATTACTGAAATGAGGATGCATTTCAAAGAGCAGTGGTTTTGAAGGGTTGGTCTCTAAATGCCCCTGTCTACAAAGCTCACCAAAGAAGTAAAAAAACAAGCCAATCTCATTGTCAAACAGCTTCAACTCACCCAACAGACATTTTTAACTTTGGGGATTTTCCAAACAGAACAAAGGTCAACCCAAATGCTGTCAAGTCATGGTTGGAGATGGAGTGTTTCTTGCCTTCCAGAATCACTTTATGATTAATAATTTGTTTAAGTAAATGGTGGTCTGTGAAAAGTATGTCTCTGTCACTTACAAAACATGGTTTCTAATGAAGAGAGCAGAAATAACACTTTGGATGTCTGACAAACTCTGTGAGATATCTCTTAATGGCAAGAGAAGAATTTTTTTCTAGCTAGATATCTAAAGTTCCTGAACTCTGCCCTGGCAAAAAACTTGCTTTTTATCCTTATAAATTATAAAGGGGGAATACAGGCATCTCTGTTTGTCTTGATTTAATTTTATCTCACATGTATAGGGTTACAAGTATGTGGCAGTTAGGCATAAGTGATAGGATTTTATGCTCCAAATGCTGGTAAGAGAGAAGCTTCAGATCACATAGGTTCATGGAGGCTTGATTCAAAGACACCTAGTCCAGATCTCCTACACTTTTTTAGCTCCTACCCACCATTGCAGCAGAAGACCATAAATATTAACAACTGCCAGCTGCTCACTCCTGGCAGGGACAACTTCCCCTGGGGTTAATCTTTCTAAGTCAGTGGGGCCCTTTAATTGCCAGGCTGACCTAGGGACTTCTGAGAATGTAAAGAATGGTTTGCCATCTTCATGCCCTCTTCCTAGCAAGACTTTTTTCCTCCTGAGTCCAGGAGCAGCAGGACATATGCCTAAATTTCTTCTCAGATGCAGAAACAGTGAACAATTATGGTATGGCATGGCCATTTCTGTTCCTCAGATTTGTGCAATGTATGGGGTTTGGGGCGTGTGCACACATTTTTATCTACCATCTTTATTCTGCTTTTCAAAAAAGATTGATGAATTTTTTGGTTGTTTTTGTTGTCCCTGGAGTTTAATAAGCTAGAGCTTTCAGAGCTGTGCTTCACTTGTTCCCATGTTTTTCCTGGCAAAGAGTAAAATTCAAAGCTGAGCTGAGCCTTTTTCTGCTGGATGTTTTTCTTCTCTGCGATAAACACGAAGTATGCAGTTGGTGTCATGAGAGCAGTAGGTGCAGGATTCAGCTGACACTTCCCAGCAGAAAAGTCTCCATCTTGCCAGGCCTTTGAGGAGACATGACAATGATTCATTTTGGTGATAACACAGTAGGAACACAAGTCCAATTGTTTGCTATGTAGGTCAGAATGGGATATGTTGGCATCTCTGTTCGCAGACTTTACAAAGATGTCTGGGAATGGGAGGCATGACAGCAAAAAACCTATTCTGATATAACTTAAATTGTTTCTGCTGATGGAAGTAGACTATGGACAGTTTGCTGTCAAATACTTGCTGTCTAGCTGGCAGAGCTGGACGTTGTCTATATATGTGGAGGTTTAATTTTGCACATTAAACAGCTCATTTACTCTTTACCCAAGCTCTGCAATTAAAGTCTGTCTCTGTGCCAAGGAGAACGCCCTTAGAAATACTCAGTCTTGCTCTTCCAATGTGAATTCCTCACAGTAGCTGATGTACATGTACATGATGTACTTAAAAATCAGAAGAAATTGACAGTTAACTTGGTTAGCTCAGGACTTTTCTTGCAGCCTTGTGCCTTTTAATGTCTGTGCTTCAGAAACTTGTTCAGCAGTCAGTTTGGGGTTTGCTTGTTCAGTCAAAACTGAACAGCTTTGGAACATAATTTTTTGTAACACATTAAAACATTTTGCTGCACACCCCATTGCACATCATGCATGAAAACGACATGTTTTTATGGGAGTCTACCAGCTCTCCCCTGATGTCTGTTCCTTCCAGGAAAGCCTCTGGTTACTGAAGATGAAGAGCAAAGCTTTTCCCTCTTTCCCTGTGTCAGTGCTCCCGTGGAGGTCCCTGGGACTGCTTTTGTTTGCTGTGTTTGGATGGTGTCATGCACTCTTTGGACCAGGCATGTCCCCTGCCTTGTGCCTGTGCAAACACCTCATGTTGTCACTTCCAGATTTGTCCCTCTGATCCTCTGAGTTCATCATCTACATAAGCAGCAGCATCACTGCTAATTCTGCTCTATAGTTGGGGGAAGCTGAGGCACCTTCCTATTTTGGGGAGAACAACTCTTTCCCAAATGATGCATTTCCTTTACATTAACTGTCAACTTCTCCTCCTACCAGTGGGAGAAATGTGAAATACCTTACAGCATTGCTCAAATATGTGTTGTAACAAACATTACAGCCAAAGCTGTACCTTTTTTTAGGTTCCACACCACACACATTGAAGGAAAAATATTCTCTCTTTGTCACATGTCTTGAGAGCTGAATAGATTTTTGAAGCAATTTGAGACAGTGTTCCAAGGTTGGAGATCAGACCATGTACCATTTTTTTTCCTCTTGAAAGTAGGAAATAAATCCTGATGGCTGGACATAATGTTGTCTGTGATCATACTTTGTCTTGGCATGTTTATTAGCACAATGTGGACTTTTATGAGACTGTTCTCCTCCCTCTGTCAGTCCTAAGCATTTATAGAAATTGCTTTCTCTGGGGTTCTGTTGGTTATCGTATGAAAATCTGTCTCATACAAGAAAGATACCCAGTCAGGTGATAATAAGTTTGAAATAACAATATGTGCAATGATTTGAAGTTGCAGCACAGTTCAGAAGGGAAGTGGGTGGTAAGTGATATTTTAATTTCAGCCTCATCAAAAGAATTCAATTGAATCTATCTTTTTATTGTTGGTGAGGCTTATTTTAAAATAAAAAACAACCCAAAAACCAACCCAACAGGGAAATTCTGTCTACCTGCCCAAAGGAGAGATTTCTCTTCTTGAAGGGCTAAAGCCCTAGAAAGTGTTTGTGGAAGTGTCTGTAGCTTAATACCTTTCCACAGTAAGTCTGTACCTGAGGATCTTGATTGTTCTCAACTATGAAGAAAGACATAAAGAATAATTATGGGAGGGGATCTTGAGTTCTGCTTCTGCACTCTTATGTGGAATGCATGCCAACACAGGGCAGAGCACTACATTCTGATACAGAGAAGCATCTCTATGTAAATGAACTTGAGTTTTCAAAGGACTCCAGTGTCGAGTCCCAAATCTTTTCAGCAACTTTGAAAATTCACCAAAAAAATCAATTACTGACCAGTTTATTCTGGGCGGAGGAAACGGAGCATGTCCTGTGCTGGAGCATCACGCTGTGATGAATGGCCAGTAGGTCTGGTGAGCCAGTGGTCTGTTCCAGTTTGGTCTTTGTTCCTGTAAATGAGCCAGTGTCTATCTGCAAGAACGGGAAGTTGTCTGGAAACTTGATCCAACTGACCCAACAAATAGCTCAGTTGTTGCTGTGATAAAAGCATAGGATGACTATTTCAAATGTTTAAATAATGGTGATATTTTTAATTAAATAAGTTATTATAACCTTCTTTAACACTGCTGTTACTGTTTGTTGCTGAAATAAGTAGGAAAAAAAGGAGTATAGACCATGTGCTACACTCTAATATTTCAAATTAAACCAGAATAAGAAGTAGCATAATAGGGTAAAAAACCCATATTTTGCTAAATCTTTATCACACACACTTTGACTGCCAGGCATAAAGATTTCATTTAGATTTGGATGGTGTAATAATTGCTGTTATAATAGGTTATTTTTATATGCATTTATTTAATGCACTAATCTAAATTAAGCTACTTCTGAAAAGTGCTAGGTTTGGTCTGATTCCTATAAAAATTAAGAGAAATGGTGTCCCCCTTGATTTTCTCCTTTGACGCTATGGGTGGAGATCAGAAGATGCTCAAAATCTCCACATTGTTCAAAGCTGGATTTCTCAGTTGCTCATGAAAGTTTTCCTGTTCCTCCCTCACAGTTCTGAGGCATTTGATACACATCTACATGAAAGATTTTTTTTTTCATAGTTAACCAGTGGAGGTAGAGTAGGGGAATTTTCTGATAATCGGTAAAAAATAAAACTACAAAATTCTGCTGTATGCAATTCTAGCAGTACCAGAGAGCGACTGTGGCTATACTGCCTCATCCTCGGGTCAAAGCTGCCAACAGCAGAATGCCCGTGTTCTCTGGTGGCTCTGAGACAGGGAAACACTGGCGACTTTCCCCCATGTCTCTGGGGAGAAACTGGTGCTGCACCTTCACGAGCGACTTCTGGCTGTAGCTGCTCGAAGGCAGCCGCTTTGCCCACCCTTTCAGCCGAGGTCTGCGCACGCTTTAGCCGAGTTTCATGCAACTTTTAGCTGAGTTTGGCCCCCTTTCGGCTGCGCTGCCCTCCGTCCCTGCTGCCCCGCTCCGGACACAGCCCGCACCCCCCGCTCCTCCGCCCCCTTCGCGCACGCAGGAACCGACAAACCCGCTTTTCTTCTGCGTTTGCGAGCTCGTGCAGCCTGCCGGCAGTAAATACCGGGCCACTTTCTAATAACTCGTGTTCTCTTTACGTTTCAATCAGAAAAAGACTGGCGTGGGCTTTATTCCGCAGCCTCCCGTGGCTCGGAGCGCTCGCAGCGCTGCGCTCCGGGGCCGCGCTCCTCGGGAAGTCCCCTGTGTAACAGAGTCCGTCTGACTTGTGCGACAGCACGGACCTTGCAGCTTGCGCTCCTCGGGCTGTAGAGGAGGGAACGTGAAAGCTCTGTCTTCATCCAACCTGATGTTGGAGCTGAGAGTGATTATTCTTCGATGCTTGAACAAGCTGCAGCTTCAACCGGGGAAGTTTTAGAGTACACGTGTGTGTCTCACAGAGACCTGAGCATCCTCCCCCACTGCCCCAGCTCGGGGATTCCCTGGGAAGCTGCATTCCCCAGATCATCCAAAGTCCCTAGGGATGGGAGTGATGACTGCTCTGCTTTCTGCTGGCAGAGAAAATCACCCCCAACCTTCCAAAAAGGGAGAGAGAAAACCTCGATTGCTGTGAAACTCCTGGGTTTCGCTCCAATTCTGAAACCTTGGGCAAAGTGCTCTATTTCTTCCTGAAAATGGAAATTCCAGTTGAGAGAAGTTAATAAATCTGTTAACATGGAAAGGGCCCAGTTCCCTCCTTTGCCCATCTCGTCTGCAAAGTCCCTGGGAGTGTTTGTCTGCTGCTCAACCCTGTCAGAGACACAATGCACAGCACGTTTTCTCTTGGTGTAACACTGGGGGCAGAAGTCGTTTTCTACACGGACAGCATGAAAACTGTGTTAATACTGTTCTCTCCCTTTTAAGGCATTTACACAGCTTGAAGAAATTTCACTTGTATTTTACAACCAGAGAGCAGAGGACAGAGACGTCTGCAAAGGATGGTTGCTGTCAACACGTGAGTGGCTCTGTACTGCACCAAGGCTGAGAGCTGGCACTGCTGATGGACTTTGGGTGAGAACCAGCTTGCTGTAAGCACCTGGATTACAAAACAGGTGCCAGTGAGTTAACTTTCCCATCATCCACTTCAATTCAAAACAGGAAAACTTGTTCTGTCGTGGAAAATGATTGCTTCTTGAATGGGAAAGTCCACAAGAGAAACCCCCTCTACCTTTCAGAGAGGCTTTTTTGATATGTGATACTTGTGGCAGTTTGTGAGACTGGTGTGTAAATATGAAGTTTAATATTTGTAAGCAATTAGCTTCACATTGGATAAACACAGGCCTTTTACCCATCACCCATCTGAAACATCAGTGCACTACAAGCTGGAGCCCCACTTTCCCCTGGGTGGAGATCTCTGGGGTCCTCAGGGGTTTGCTCTCTCCCTGTGCTGTAGCTGCTGTGCCCCATGAGCATGCACAGGTGTGAGCAGCTTGCTGCATCTGTACCGGTGTGATGTGTGCCCTAGTGAGTGCCCATGCCAGCAAGCTGGCTGTCCCCATCACCCTCTGTCACCCAGCCTCAGCTGGCAGTGCCACTGCAAGCCCCTACCATCCCTCCATACTCACCTCTCATTTTCTGTAAGCCCAGCAGGGAGGTAGGGATTCACCAAATGGTGAGATGCATCCATGGCTTCCTCTGCAGCTGGGGACAGAGCATCCCACTGTGAGCCCTCTGCAGTTCCCCCTGGAACTCAGGTGCCCAGCCATAGCCCAGGGCAGGTACTGCCTTGTGACCTCTTGTGCTTCTTTGACTCTTGATTCATACTTTTCATCATGCTAAAATTGCACAAATCAGGGCTGTGTGCCATCACCTCTCTTCTGGCCTGCTCACACCTACCTCTGAAACTTACTTTCCTCTCTCCCTTGTGCTGGGAACAGCCCCAGATAAGCTCTTTATTGAGATAAATAATTCCTGCTCTCTGTATACTTTCTCTCTCACCTGCCAGCTTAGTCAGTGCTGGACAGCTGCACCACCTACACCTTGTCTCTCTTCTGCACATTGAATGACTAGAAAAAGAGCAGACCCTGAACACCCTCTCCTTTTCTGATTTTGAGTTTATCCCCAGTTTTTGAGTTATCTATTTTATTTATACAAAAAAAATACTTTTATCTGCATGGAGTTTAGACATAGCCAGTCCTTGGTGGTGGCAAATCATCTGTTGGAAAGCTCTCCACCCCACTGTGTGTAGGGACAACATGGACATGGCCTTGTGGTAGCCTGTAATGCACAGAGAGAGAGAGTTTGGGTGGTCTGCTCCCAGGAGTAGCGACTCAGTGGGTGGGGTAGTGCTGTAGATCATAATTTTGGATGACTTCAGTGCAGTACAGAAGACTAAACTTCACACTGCTGTTCCTTGTCAAGAAACATTTACTGCTTAGCTGAGCCACAGCCGAGCCTCCTCGTTGCTGCTCTGTGGAGCTCCACGTGGCACCACAGGGTGCAGGTTGTCCTGCTCTTGGGGCACATGGCCCTGCACCAGCAGAGGTGCAAGGGCTGGCAAAGCTGAGCACTTCTCCCCCCAGCTTGCTCCCAGCCACACAATTACTGTGCTGAGGGTATTTAGAAACATTCCACCACAAGTGCTCGGGAAACTATGACAGGCAAAGAAGATGTCTGGCTCTGCCAGCAAAAACATCTCCTAAAAGGAGAAGATAAATTACTTTTTCTCTGTGGTAGGCTCACTTTCTAGAAAGACAAATGCCACCAATAGTGGTGGGAGGGATAAAGGAGGCAGCTTGTATAAGGAGGTGATTTCTTTCAGCATAAAATTATGCATCTGTTCTGCCTGCCACAGACCTTGCGGCATCAGCCCTGCCTCCCTTGGCTCAGCTTCTTTCTCTCAGCATGAGGCTGCAAGCTGCTGTGCTAAAAATACATATTTTTAGCATGAAATAGCTTCTTCTGCAGGAGCACATGTCAAAGACACCACAGCACTCCTTGCAAGCTCTGAACCAACCTGCTTGGACTTCTCTCCTGCGGCTGGAGCATGAGGCCATCGATTAGAAAAGGCTTTGCTGACATCCCAGGGGAACTGGGAAGTCTTTCCCATCCCTCCATGGATTTCCGTAAAACTGATTTTGAAAAAGAGTCTTCCCAGAAGGTTTTTTCACAGTCCTGTAAGCATGAACCAGAATAATGTTACCATTTGTTCTGTGGCATTTTCCTACAAATTTCTCATTATTCTAGGGTAATTCTTTCAAGACCTGTTGGGTACATGTAGTAGCTGCAGTGTTTAATCCCTGTGAAGAGCTGTAGATTTTTCTGTTTGGGCTGAGAGCTGACCAAGTCTGATATATCACATGCTTCTTACCAATGAAAAACTGCCATTCATTAAAAAATTTATTCTATCAATCATTGAATGAAGAGATAAAAATGACAACAAATTGAAGCCAGGTAACATTGGAATCACAGACTGATAAGGCTGGATAAGACCAGCAGGGACCTCTGGAGATCATCTTGTCCCCAGCTCCTGCTCAAAGCAGGTCAGCTAGAACAGATTGCCCAGGGCCATGTCCAGTTGGTGTTGAACGTCTCCAAGGATGGAGGCAATTTTTTCCATTTACCTCTCTGGGCAGCCTGCTGCAATGCCTGACCACCCTCAGAGTAGACCATGCTTTTCTTGTGTTTAAATAGAACTTTTTGCATTTCAGCTTCTGCTCGTTGCCTCTTTTCCTGCCACTGGGCACCACTGAAAAGAACTTTACTCCATCTCCTGTAAACCCTTTCTTCAGGTATTTATACATAAGGGTGAGATCCTCCCTGAGTCTTCTCCAGGCTGAATGGTCCCAGCTCTCTCAACAGAGAGAAGGCCCCTTCTAAAGAGATGGCTCCAGTTCTGTAATCAGCTTCATGATCCTTCATTGGACTCTCTCCAGGATGTCCAGGTCTCTCCTGTACTTGTGAACCCTGAATTGGGCACAGCACTCCAGGTGCAAGAGGGGACCTGCTGCCAAAGCTGTGTCTCATGCAGCCCATGACACCACTGGTCTTTGCCAAAGTTTCCCAGATCTTATTATTGGCTCTCCTGAAAGAGGAGGAGTATTTTCTTTCTTGCAGTCTTCAGATATCTCTCCCGATTGCCAAGATTACACAGGCACCTTGCAAAGACATTGGCTAGCCCCTCAGCACTCATGGGTACATCCCATAAAGTCTCATGGGCCTGCACATGTCCAGTTTGTTTAAATGTTCCCTAACATGACCACTGAAAGTAAATCTTTCTCACCTGGGTGTCAGGGTAGTTATAGCATTGTACACTAACGATGCATTTTTCTCTTAATTTGCTGTAGTGCTCACAGTATGTTGAGTTTTTTCCGTGTTCAGTTCTACAATATTCTCTGAAAAAAAAAATACCTCAACAGCAGGTTTCCATGTAATTATAACCTCTATATCTACCTTCCTTCCCTGCCTTTTCCTCCCACTCACCTCCAGCACCTTATTTCTAAATCCTCCTCCTCCCTCAGTACCTGTGAGAGAACACGGGCAGTGCAGCATGTCCATGGGCTCACATTGACTGCTCTGAGTGGCACAAGATTGCATGCTTAAACCCTTGTGGTGCATGCTTGAAAGCTGTAGCTTCATTTTGCAGAGGAGGAGAGCTCTGGTGAAGATTTTCCATTTACCTCATCCTATCCCCAGTGCTGACATCACTGCATCCCCAGCAAGGGATATCTTTGCTGCATCCTTACAGTGAAAAGGCGAAAAAACTCTGTTTAAACATACAAATTTAACTTGCTACCCAGGGTGTGCTTTAGAATACTGCAGAGTTATCCTGAAAGATTAATGATGTTAAAATGTGCTAATGGCAGGCAAGAGCAGCACTGTTTGTCCATCAGGGATGGTGCAGGCTGTGGAGCTGCTCCCTGGGGACCCTCTCCTGGCTGCCCCATGTGTGGGACAGCACAGCACGGCATGGCAGCCCACCTGCCCCCTCACTGGGAGCCTGGCCTGAGCTGACTGTGCTCTTGACAAGCCTTGGACAGGCCTGGGGAAGAGTTCCTGGTGGTTGCTGTCGAGAGTGCTGGTCCTCACGCTTCCGGAGAGCAGGCGTACTCTGAAACGATGGGTTTCTCCAGAGTGCTTGTCTGTCCTTTGTGTTTGCCTCCTCAAGCAGAAGAACACTCTCTGCATTAATACACCACTGCAGCCTGTCAGAAATATTGGCCTGGCCTTTGCCTGTCCGTCTGCAGAGCCCTCAGCTGGCTTGTGGAAAGGATGAGCCCCACTCCATTTCTTTCTGTCTGTGCCCACATCACCCCAGCAACCTGTCTCAGCCCCAGCCTGCTCCCCATCTTCCTGTCTGGTCTGCGTGCCAAAATCTGCCTCTCTGCCCCATGCTGGCACTTTTTTCCTTCTTAGCTCCTTCTGTGAGACTGGACCCTTCTGTGGTTTCCTCCATGGTGTGACAGTTGGATTTTGGACACTGCTAGCTGAGAAGATCTTCCATCCAAGAAAACATTACCCATGTTACAGGACAAAAAAAGGAGAAAAAAAAAGCAGCAACTTACCCTCCCACCCTGGGAGATCTGTTGGCAGTGAGTGTGGAGAGCCAGGCTTCATGTCCAGATCATGTTTGCAAGCCCAGAGCAGGTTGCATTTGGCCTAAACCAGATGTCTAAAGCCAAGTACGTGATGGGCACACTGAACCCCTAAACAGACAGAACTGATGGTCTCTGACTTCAAGCCCATGCCAGTTTGGAATTCTTCTGAAAAGATTTCAGTTCCATATTCTAGAGCATGTAGTTTTAACTTGGAGGGAGGGAAATCCTACCCATAGGCTTGGTTGGAAAATGAGATGTATCCCATAAAGCACTTTCTTTCTCTGCATGAAACAGAAAATTAATTACCTGGTGTCCTTCTCTATTGATCTGCATATGACCAATGAGTGATTTCTACAGAACCCTGTATGTTAATCCCACTGCCAAGGTGCACCTGCAAAACACCTGTTAAATGAATCATCAGAAAGTGTTGTGGAGGACACCGATGGGGTAGAAACCAAATTAATTATTTAACTGCCTGCTACTGGAGGAGCCTCACCATGATGAGCCAGGCTGCTGTGTGGCACTGCTTCCAGAGGAGCAGACTGGATCCACACAGGCTCTGCTTTGCCTCTGACGTGACAAAGGAGAAGCACTGCAGCAATCGCTCGTGCCCTGAGGTTGATCACATCTGACTTTCTGCAACCACACTCAATGGATAGAGATGATTAGAGTAAATTCTGGTGCTCTTTGTGTCTCTCCAGTGCTGGGATGCTGATGAGCAGTGACAGCTGCACCACTGCTGTCCTTTTCCATGGTGGATATTGGAGATGGAAGGGTAGAGACATGGTGGTATGTCTTTCTTCTTGCAAGCCTGTTCTGGGAGGCTTTTGCCCCTGGAGATCCTCACTGCCATACAGGAGAAATAAGAATTGCACTGGAAGATGCCTGGACCAGCAGCTTATTTATGGAGATCCACAGACATATATATCAGTATATTTATCTGTATTTCTCCAAGTAGATGTGAAGATTGGTCATTTGCTTTGGGAAGAGGAGGGAAGGTCAGAGTGGACACCTCACCTAACTGCACCAGGAACCAGGTCATACTGTGTTTATTCCATGAAACAATCTCTCTTCAGATCTGCCCTCTAAATGTCACCAGAGACAAGCTGTCCCCAGTAACTTGTTTTCCCCCGGTTCTGCCCTTCCTGATCTTCTCCCTGTGCAATCCCTTCCCTTCCCTAATGATACAGCACAAACCCTGATCACACCCACAACCATACAGTGTTTTTCTGCAGCTCAGTGGGAAATCATCACCATTCAGAAATGCAATAAAAGCACAGCAGCCAGCAAAGAGCTGAGAAATCAGAGTCTGCAGTGTTTGAGCAGTTTGTGAAGAGCTCTTATGGACAGGCCGTGTGCCCGTGCAGGCTCCTGCTACCAGAGAGGGGCCTGGAGAGCAGCACGGGCTGCAAGGTGAGCAGAGGCAGCCCTGAGGTAACCCAGTGCAGGGGTGGCAGTGCTGGCAGCACGAAGGCAGCACACCCACCTCTCTGAGCTCTGTTTACACAGCCTGAGTCCCCGTGGGCAGCAGCCACCCTGACACGGCCAGCGGGAAGGGAGTGGTATCCCAGGCTTCAGAAAAAAAAGGCATTTCCCTGTCTTCGAAGCCACTGAGCTGTGCAGGCACTGTGTTTGCAGGAGATGCTCCCTCTTTAGGGAAGAGAGCTTTCAGAGCAGCAGCCTCTCCTCTGGCATCAGTGTCACATGGGGAAAATAAGCACCAAAAGGACAGGGGGACACCAAAGCGAAGGACAGCGCTTTTTGCATTGAAGTTTCAGCAGCTGGTTACAGAGAGAAAATAGTTTTAATGCAAGGTCCAGCCTGTCCAGATTTGTCAGTAGGAAGTGTCCAGTGGAGTTTTAGCTGTTTTACATATTTAAGAACATATGTGAAGCTGAAGTTCAATTATTCCTGCACATTTCTCAGCTATTCTTTGCCCTCAGGCAGGTCTTGGAACAGGGACTGGTTTTGCTGATGTGGTAATGAGCTTATGTCCCTGTCCCAGGACATGCCAGGACCTACCTGCCAGCTGGTGAGGGATGAGTTGGAAGCCACCAACTCCAGAAAATACACCAGTAACACAGTGTTGGGAAATGTGCCATCCCCAGTGAGGCAAATACAGAATAAAGCCATGAAAATAAATGGTCCAAGGAACAGAGGCATTATGAGGCATTATTGCTCCTTCCAGTGTGCATTTACAGTGTCCATTTACAGACCAGGACCCTGCTCTGTATCCTCCACTCAGCTCCTTTCCTGTGTATCACCAAGGCATTCTGTGCCTGGCCATGCTGTCAGCCACTGCCACAGCAGTGCCTTTATATTCTCTTTCTTCCCCCTGATCTAAGATTCTCTTCAAGCATTGCCAGCTACATGATCCCACTGTCATTAAAAAAACAACAAAAAGAAGTATTTTCCAGCAGCCAGGAAGTTGGCATATTTCTAGCTATAACAAAGAAAGTGGCCATAGCCTGTTTTGTACAGATGACTTCCTTTACTTAGGCCAAAAAATGTGACTATTTCAAAGCTGATTTATGTTTCTAACTGAAGTCCAGAATCTTAATCTCTCTTACTGTTTCCCCTGTCTGAACTGTGCTTGGCTGTGTGCAGAGTGAGGAATTAGGGTTAGAGGTGGAAGTCAGAAGGAAGAAAGATCAATTGTTCCTATTGCAAAAGTAAACAGCAGTAAGTGCTTAATTGTTTCTGTATTTTCTAATCAAGTGGGTTTTTCAGACTGCTGCAAAGAGCCCTCAGTGTGTGCAAGTAGCACAGATTGAAATCAAATCAATCAACTCACATCCTCCTCCTCTCTTGAGGTGCTTGCTTGTCTTGTCATTGCTCCAGGGCAAGGACAAGCTCCTCCAGTGCTCCAGGCCTCTGCACAGGACAGAACAGCAAAAATCCCACTTCTCAGTGGATCAAAATGGTGGTATCCAGACCCAAACTGGGACTGGTCTAGAGAAATACCTGGAAATCTTACTGGGTCTGAGTGCAGCAGGGCAATGATCAGCCCTGAAAGTCGAGTCCGGCCTTCACAGCTGCCACTAACACCAAGGGATGACAGCCCAGGGCTCTGACCCCTGACAGCCCTTGGACACTGCAGGAGGAAAATACACTCATGTGAAAAACAGCCCTTTGGTGAACACAAGATCTCCTGAGACCTTGTTTCCAATGGCTTTGTGTTTCATGTTTGCCCTGGGAAAGTGTGGTCTCCTGTGCTATAAATTCCAGAACAGCAGGGCTTCACTCAAAGCAAAGAAAAAGAGAGTTTTCCAAAACTCACTTGATTTTCAGTGTCAGCCATGCTCATATGCCCTGGTCCTGATGCTAACCAGGCTTTATGAGGATATTTGGATGGAGGAAAACCACACAGCTTTGCACTACACATCAGAGTGGGGTCCTCTCACTGTCTGCAGCAGCTGAGTACCATGGAAAGCATCAAACATTTCGGGACAAGTTCTCATCCCAAATAAAGCCAGTCTAAGCTCCTGGCTGCCCACATATTGGTATGTTTTTCTGTCACCCCCAGGCTACCCAGGAGTTTCCCTTCAGTGGGATTTTTAACTCTCCCTGCTTGCTCTCCTGGAAGTGTGCTCTTTATTTTAGCCCTAGCATGTGTCCTTCAGAAACAAATCTTCAAGTACCCAACGGCCAAACTGGGCTCTGCTTCAATCTGATTGTTTACAGACTGGCTGCCTTCAGCAGCAATGAAACCCTGCTACCCATGCCAGTCCTCGGCTTCATCCCCTCATGAAGATGCTGGAGGGGGTAGCTCCCCACAAAGACAAGGATGTTTGATGCTCAGGGTCTGAACTGGGCCATCATGAATGATACCCCTGTGCTTAAAATGGCCTCGTGCATAGTGAGATGGAGAAGGACATGATGAGTTTCCAGAGGCTTGCTGTCCTGTATGTCATGCAGATGATTCCCCCCACCCCCTTCCTTTTCTTTTTCACCAAGATTTCATGTGTTTTGACAAACAAATGTAACCAGGATGCTGAAGGGATTAAGCAGGATCTAAATGACTTTCTCGACTTGGTGATTTGGACTGTTAATCTTTGGTCTGTTTCTCTGAGTCACTGGAAGGCTGCAGTGTTCCTGTGTGGGATGTAACGGGTGTCACATAATCCCAGGCTGCTACACTGCAGGTTAACTGTGAGCAGAGCAGAGATGAAGAAAGGAATTTAGCGTGGGCAAGAGGCACACCCTCTATTTTGGCAAGGAGCAGTTCACATTCTTGCTCTGATTTACACTAGTTTATAGAGAAGGCTGAACTGAGTTCTTGAAGCATGTGGTAGTGTTTAACTGCATAAAACTTGGAATCAGCTTCAAGTACTGCATGTGGAGAGATCAAAGCTATTAAACCATATATTCTGCATAGGAAATATCTATGATGAAGAAATAAATTCATCTCGGTAACAGCCAACAGGGAGAACTCTTTGAAAACAAAGGCTGGTGCGGTGACATCCCTCTGTTTACTTGTTTTGCAGGGAGACTGATTATTAGAGCCCCATTTTAACATAAGCTCTGCAGAGGCTTGTGTACTTTGCACGACCCACTCTGCTCCTGAGGTGAGGCTGAGGCCAAGGCACGCGCGCTGGCGGAGCCGGGCTCGCCGGGCTCACGGCGCCAGGGCAGCAGCTCTGCCTCCCTGGGCAGGGGAGGGATGGGGGCTGCACCTTTCTTCTCAGTTACATGGGAAATACTTTCCTTCTGGTGCAGCCAGGCTGATATAACTGCCTCTGGCCATGGTTTTCCAGAAGTGAAAGAGGGAGTAAAAAGCCTTTGCTTGGCTTTTTTTTTTTGGCACATCTAGTTGTTGCCTCGTCCAGATCAAGAGGAACCAAGGATGAACTGCAATTCCTAGAGAATCTGTGGAAGTCCAGGGTCCTCCTGCAGCCCTTGGCACTGATGCTGACTTTCCAGCCATTGCCATGGAGAGTCCTTTGCCAGTGAAGATGACAGGCATTTCCTTCACCATCTTCTTCTGAGACCTCCTCTCTCCTCTCCCTGCTTGCTTTCCCTCACCTAGTGCAGTTCATCTTTCATGTTCTGGTTATTTATCTGAAGCCTGCTCTCCAGGGCTGCCCCACGTGGCTATTTTAGTCATTTCCTCCAGCAAGTTCCTGCAATTGTTGGGCTGGCATTGTGTGAGTCACCCACCTCGCTTCCTCCCACGCTCCCTCCCAGATGGGAAAAGCCTCCTCCTGCAAGTTTTCCTTTGTTAACCAAGGCATCCTGAAGCAGTTCCACCTTTAACAGCACAAAGACCATGCTTGGCTGTGGCAGCCAGGTCCTTTGCTGGGCCAGAGACACCATCAGGGCAGAGGACACCACTGAGCTGCCTGGCAAGTGGTGCAGGCAGGGGAAATCAGCTGGGCTGATCTGCCCCTTCCTTTTCTTCCTGCAGCTCCATGGTGTCACTCTGTCCATGGGGCTTTGACTGGGAGTGAAGCCAGATTTCAACCAGAGAGAGACCCAGACCCGGGCTTTCCTCCTGCAAAGTGACCTTCCTCGTGGCCTTTCCTGCCTGGAGGACACTTGTACCACTTGTACATTACATCCAGCATCTGCTGGCCCCAGCCCCAGCAAAACCCCTGTACCAGACTGTCTGCTCTAGCAGGCACGAGGCACAACAAACTGTGCTGCTCAGAGCCACAAGCCTCTGTAAGCAGAGCCCCTCTGGTGACAGCAGTGCTGGTGCTGACTGTCACCACTCTGTGATGGAGAGCAGGGCTGGCAGGAGCCGTCCCAGCGCGCTGTGTGTCTGCAGGGCGGTGGGAGGCTCCCTGTGCATCTGGGCACCACATGGCCCTGGGAAATTGCAGTTCACACCTGGCCACATGTTGGCTTGGCTTCCCAGCAAATGAGCTGCTAGCATGTGAGCACTGCAAGTATCTCAAATATATGCAGGGCAGGTATCTAAATACACATGATGGGCATGTGTTTGAAATCTAAAGGGAACAGCCCAGCAAGATTATTTTACATTCCCTCATGTTTCTTTTTGCCTGTTTGTTTTGCTTTTGGCTTTTTGTATGTGTTCATACAAAATAAAACTGCCTTTTTTCACCCCTGAGTACCAGACTGGTATGGCATTAACATTTCTGTTCCCATAAGAGTGGCAACCATTGGCAAGTTTGAGGCTAACAACTCCTTCTGTTTATTTGATGGAGATATGTTTTTCCTGCTTGTGCTGTGCTGGACAGGCTAATCCTCAGGGATGCCTCTTGCACACCAGGCTTGCCTTCATTCAGAGAAGTCTAGTGCTATGTTTGTGGGAACATCACCTTTGGCCTGATGGAGATCCTGCAGGTGCCCAGGGGCACACTCATTTTCTGTTCTGCCTTGAACTGAGTGTGGGTGAGCTGCAGCAAAGGAGCCCTTTGGAGTGAGCCCATATGTGCCCATGGGTGGGTGCTGACCCCACAACAGCCAGGCAGGAGAAGGCACAGGCAGCTCTCCAGGTGAATGCTTTTCTGAAGCTGTCCCTGAAAGACCAGGGACCATACAGGGAGCTTTACACAGGTCCTGCATTATACAAGAGGAAATCTGGCATTTCTTCCCCGTTAGCTCCTGGGGACATTGGCTCAGCTGATTTTTTTTTTTACTGCTTGTTAGGTCTGCTCTTCAGTGACACATTTCCCACTGGGAAGGTACTAAAATCACCACCTAGTTGCAAGGGATAATTAAAATTTCTGCAGGAGCGATCCTGATGTTTCTCATTAGCACCAGTGGTGTGTGTGGAAACCTGCAGTTTGGAGGGAGCAGATGGTGAATGTGTTTCTCAAGAGCACTGGAAGAGGAGGAAGGCTGGACTGCCACCATCAGTTCTGTGCATGGGTAGCATCATCCTGGGACAGTCTGAGGCTTATCTAGCACATGGAGACATGTCAGAAGGTGGAAGAAAAGGAAAGGACTATAGAAGGAAAGCTCTAAAAAAGTGTTCTGTGAACAAAATCCTGTGACTTCTCTTCATGGCTTCACTCTAGATACAGTGATCAGGTAGTGATGCAGGAGGAAGGTCAGGAGGGAATTTATGAGCCATGGGTCGGCCTTGGCCCATCCTTCAGCATCTCACAGCACAGGGCCATGAAGAACAACTGGTTTATGCCTCAGGGATGGTGCAGGGGTTCTTTTCAGTGCAAGTGCAAGGAGACAAATTTCCTCTCCTAAACACTGTGTCCTTGCCCCACGAGGAACACAGAGATACCCTGTGCATGTGAAGAGGCAGGCAGCACATCCAAATCCCTCTGTTCATCTCTGGGGGCATCGATTCTCCCTCCACAACACAGCTGCAAGGAAGCTGCTGGCTCTGAGCCTGGTGCAACAGTGCAGCAACACAGGGGTAATACACCCAGACATTTCCTTCCTTTGTCATTTCTCACAGCATCTGGGATCTTATTTCCTAAAAAACAACCCAAAATCTGAAAATTTCCTAAAACTCATCAAAATCAGGAGATTGAGAGGGCTGAAAGTGTCCCCTCACACCTGTTTGGGGTTGTGCTACACTCATGAGCTATCTTGTTTTCTGAATTTGTTCCTCTAAAGCCTGTTGGGATGGTGAGTGTAGGCAGGCTGCTGTGGGGCCCAGAAACACTGTCCTGAATTTGGTGTCACACAGGTCCAGCAGATCCCTGCTGAACTTCTCTGCTCTCTTTCAGTAGGGCTACTGGGTTGTAACAGGATCAAGAGCATTCAGGGAACCTACTTCCTTCTGAATTTAATAGGCTTGGAAACTGTGAGATCCTGGAGTTTGAGGTGAAGAGGTTGGCGAGCTGGAAAATGTTTGTTTTACTCCCCGTCCTGCTTCCTGCAACACTTGAAACAGCAGGGAGAGACAGTGAAGGATTCATTCCCTTTTTATTCCCTATGCCCACAGCCTCAAATCCTTGTCTTCGCCAGGGCTATGGAGAACAGAATCCCTGGAAGCATTTTTTTCCCCAAAGATGAGCTTCTCCAGTTCAGCCATCTGTTACCATGAGTTAAATATCTGAGAAGTCATATCCCAAGCCTGCCCCACACCATGCTCTCATTTTGCTGTTCTGCATCTACTACCTTCTGGTCAGTAGAGCAGGTCTCACCTTAGCTGTAAGACTGGAGCATCTCAGTGATTCCCACATGGTTTCCCTTCCACAGATGTGAGTGGAAAAATCATAAGGGCAAGAGACTGGCCAAGGTCAAATGGAAGTTTGCAGCAAACTGGTGTCTCCTGAACTGATTGTCACCAAAGTCACTGCAAGACCTCAGCAGGAATGCTAGGACCATGCTTGGGCATGGCTTAGACCCCTTACAGCCTCTGTGCAATTTAATATGTGTATGCCTGCCCTGTTTTAAAGCCAGCCCTTTAAGCTATAAGGTTTTCTGTCACTGGCACAGGGATGCTAAACCTGACCTAATTTTACAGATCTTTCTCATCTATAACCTCTATGGTTCATTGACTACAAGGATTGCTGTGTTTCTCATTAGGGGTTAGAAAGTATTCTTATGCTTCTTTTCAATAAGCACAGAACATACAGAAACACAGAAGTAAAATCTTCCAGGTTATCCTTCTGTGTTGGCTGGGGCTGCAGTCCATGAAGAAGCAGTATCCTGCTGCAAAGTCACCTCTCTTCCCTAAGAAAGGTGAAACCAAGAAAACCAGGAGCAGCCCTACAGTATTCACATATAAAATTGTCCCTGGGCTGATATTTTTTATATAGACTGCTCAAACTCAGGACTTATTTAGTGAGGCCAGTTCTCTGAGCACATAGCCATGAACTACAATTTCATCTCTTGTTGCACCTTTGGATGGTGGAGCTGCCTCTCACGGGTTGGCAGTGCAGCTCTTACTGGTGTCTGTGATAGCACAGGGCTCTGGGGTGTTTTCCCATCACCCCACCCTCGCTGTGGATCGTGGCAATGCTTTCCAGACCCCTTGGCACAGCACAGGCTGTGCACAGTGGAGGGAGCAGGCAGCCTGTCCTCCATCTCCCCGCAGAGCCCTTCTCCTGCAAGCCATCGCCTTTTCCCAGGCTCACAGCGGGAGGAGCAGGAGGAGCAGTGATCCTGCTCTGTCTCTCCAAGGCAGTGCACACCCGAGTGGCAGCAACTGGGGAGTGAGGCTGAGGTGCCCACAGGCTGAGGAATGAGGCTGAGGTGCCCACAGGCTGAGGTGCCCACAGGCTGAGGAGTGAGGCTGAGGTGCCCACAGGCTGGGGAGTGAGGCTGAGGTGCCCAGAGGGTGGGGAATGAGGCTGAGGTGCCCACAGGCTGGGGAGTGAGGCTGGGGTACCCACAGGC
>VZRX01008994.1:33454-85038 GCA_013398075.1 Notiomystis cincta | reverse complement strand
TGAGGCTGAGGTGCCCACAGGCTGGGGAATGACACTGAGGTGCCCACAGGCTAGGGAGTGAGGCTGAGGTGCCCACAGGCTGAGGAGTGAGGCTGAGGTGCCCACAGGCCTCCCTGTCCCAGCAGGCAGCAGAGGTTGTGCCCCATTTCTGGTTCAGCGCAGTTCCAGCACGTCCTCACGTGTGCTCTGCTTTCCAGCCCAGGGCCGGACCCTGTGGAGTCCTGCTAGTCCATTTTTCAGTCTCCTTGCTGACCTTTCTGACGTCCCATGGCCACTCACAGGCAGGGGCTCTGCTGGGCACTCTCACCCCAGGGTGCCAGTGCTGCTCCAGGCACCACATCCCAGAGCTCCCAAGGGGTGATGGGCAGCAGCACCTCTCCTATGGCCAAGATGCCCTGGGGGGCATTTCCATCCTTCCTACACCAGGATGCTTCCCCTTATTTGTTTCCTCTTAAACAGTGACTTGCTCTGTCTTACAGGGGAAGTAAAGGGAAAAGAAAAAGGAAAAAGTAAAAGAGAAAAAGAAAAATCTAAGAAGAGCAACTATTAATTGAGCCTAGGATTTCACAAATTCCTTCTGAGAGGCTTCTGGTGAAGATCAAGTGTAATATAACATTAAATATTTAGTGTGTCCTCTCAAAAAGGGATTTGATCTTTACATATGAAAAAGGGATGAGACTTAAAGATTAAACAGATCTTTTTAATATCCAGCTTCAGTTACTCAAAATAACAATGCAATCTGCAGTGACTGAAGAATTTGTGTGTGGGGGATTAGGCAGAATGATTAGACATCAGGGACAGGTCTGGGGAAGCAGTGCCATTTTGAAGGTGTCACTGAGGGAGACACAGAGACCTGACAGGAGAAATGCTGACAGCCAAAAGGGGTGGGGCAGGAAAAATTGACCATATGCACGAGGAAGGGTTGTGTAACACTCAGGTGTGGCAGTCACATAGTTTCCCAGTTGGCCATCAAGTGAACAACACATCCCACTACGCTGCTGTGGTGTCTCTCTGTACTCAGGGAAGCTCAGGAGTCTTCCCAAAGGACTCTGAGGAGCCCCTCCTGCCCCAGATAGTGGATTCAAGCAGGAGATACCATGCCATAGGTATGAATATTTGTATACACAAATGCATGCATATCAAAAAAGAGAATTTGTGAAATGCAGACAAAAAAAGTATTTCAAAAGAATAATAGAATGGTTTGGGTAGGAAAGGACCTTTAAAGGTCATCTAGTCCAACCCCCCTGCAGTGAGCAGGGGCATCTTCAAGTTTATCAGGTTGCTGAGAATCCTGACCAGCAGGGTCTTGAAGGTTTCCAGGGTTGGGGCATCTAGCACCCCTCTGGACAACTTGTTCCAGTGTTTCATCAACCTCCTAATAAAGAACTTCTTCCTTCCAATGTTTAAAAACCCTGCCCCTTGTCCTATCACAACAGGCTCTGCTTGAATGTGTGTCCTCATCTTTCTTATAGACACTTTTCACGTACTAAACTACATAATAAGATCTTCTTGGAGCCTTCTCCAGCTGAGCATCCCCGGTTCTCAAAGTCTTTCCACATGGAAGAGGAGTTCTATCCCTATGTAAGAAGAAAGGGAAAATCACAACATACAAAGTTTGATAAAATGAAGGGTTAAAAGAGAGGGATGCCCATGCTGCCACAAACCCTTCTCTTTTTCTTCTTCTAAGCAAGAAAACCATGAGATGAAGACAGCTCATGTCAGAGCCAGCGGTTTGTTTCTCTAAATGCCTCTAGGAGAGCTTAACTAATGTGATGTGGCAGCAGCACGAGGCACAGCACAGAGCCCTGCTGTGGTGGGGACCAGCCAAACGTGGCCGGGGCTGTGGGGACCCTGCACTTCACTGCTGCCCTGGCTCAAGCCCCTTTTTCACTTCAGTCTTCACCAAACAATGCATTTATAGTGTTTGGCCTGGGAAAACATGCTTGCCTGACTTTCTGTGAGGTTGATTTCTGCCCTTTTTTCCAAGTACAGCTCTGTGCCACTTTTGTGTCTGAATGAGCAGTAACTACCTACATGGGAAAAAGGTGGGGGTGGCTCAGTCAAGAAAATAAGCCTTCTCCAGTCTTTCCACAACATTCCAGTTTCAATTGTGTCCCTTTTTTTGTTCTGTGGAGCAAAACCCTGAATGATTTCAGTCACTTCCTTTTCAAAATAATTGCTTTCCTGATGCAGCTTTGGACAGTCCAAGTAAAGGAGTGTTTTTCTTTCCAGCAGCCCCAGTGAAGGAGTGGCAGATACTGCAAATGGAACCCTGGTGAGCTCAGCATTACTAATGCCCATCAGATCCAGTTCTCATCACTGTATTGCAGCAACTTGCAAATTTTAAAAGGTACTAAAGCTGGTGAAACCTGTCTTCAGTTTACCATTTAGATTTGCCAAATACAGAATCAGAAGACACTCTTATACACATTTGCTCTGACTTCCCAGGCAGCTCAGGCCAGAGGTTCCCTGAATTAATTTGCCTTTGAACTGGAATATTTCTGTTTAAAAATGCATTGTAGGAAAATTTCTGGGGTTTGAAAATCCATCCCAGTCTATGCTAAACCTCTCCCATGTTTGGTTAATGTCATTTCTAAAACACCTTCCCTTTGATCTACAACCCTCATCCTCTGACATCCCAGCTCTAGATTTTGCTGCACTTTGTGTTCCAGATTGATGAGCTCTCTCATTACAGTTTTATTCCCTTTAGCTTCACTTATAATGGGGTTTGCTTTGCCTTCCTTTGGGAAGCTGCAGTGAGGATGTTTCCAGCAGACCACGTCACCACAGGCTCTTTATACTCAGTTGAGGGAAACAGGTACTTTGAGTACACATTTTTGTCACCTCTTTTAGACCACTCCTTTAGAAGGAGAATTGCACCCCTAAAGTGCTTATTGCCTCTGTGTTGGCTTCAAAGGGAGCCTAAAGGATAAGTTTAAACAATATCTGTTCTTAGTCAGATGAGAACCACCCAAGCAGGCAGTGATCCCAGCCCTCTGAACTCAGCTCTGACAAACTCCAAAACCACTCAGAGAACCTCAAATGCTGTTTTACAAAGCAGTTATCACTCCTTGCAGTTGTGCCCATCATACTTGCCCAGTGCCTCACAGCTCCCCAGACCTTTCCTGCGGTGGCTGCTGCTGGTTCTCCAGCTCCCTCCGCATCCCAGCAGCGCGGCCGAGCGGGCTGGGGAGGGAGCTCCCCGCCCATGACAGGCTGGGCCACTGCTGCCCTTTCTGGGCTTGTTTTCACCGCTCTGTGGAGAGCTCCGGGGTCTGTTCAGCAGCCCCGTGTTTGCAGGAGGCTGATCGAAAGGAGCATGACCTGTTCCCAGAGCACGGCTCGGCTCCTCGTCCTTGTGACACTGCTCTGCCGAGCTCCCCCGCCGCCGCCTCGCCCAAAACGCTGGGGAGCACTGAAGGCAGGAAATCAAAAGGGAGACACTGGTGAGTCAGGGCCAGAACGGAGTCTCCTCCTCTCAGAGAGAACAGTCTCACTGAAGGCAAAGCTTCTTGGTCGGCTGGGTGAGCCCTGAGCAGAGATTATTATCCGGGAAAGACGGTTTCTGCAGGGAAACGCCGTCTTCCTGCTGGCACATCTGGCTTCCCCCGTGTCCCATGGCACAGGCAGGTGGCTCTGCAGCTGCAGTGGCACCAGTGCTGCCTCTGAGCACTGCTCCTGCCCCCGGGGACAGGCTGGAGCTGCTGGGCAGTAGTGGGGTCTCCCTCCTACAGCTCTGCTTTCCCTGGACTGTTATTTCCCCTCATTGCTCTGTTCCAGGTGTTCTTCCTGGACAGCTTTCTTCCTGGACTCCCTCTGCCTGCACCATTTATGTGTACTTCAGCCTCATCCAAAAAAGCCTGTTCTCTCCTAGGCCTTTCTCCAGGACACTGCAAACAAGAAGGAAGCAAAGAGAACGACTGAGACCAAAACAAAAGGGTCTGTTTTTTCTTCCTCTCATCAGCTCTTGGGACTATTTGCTACTTCTGAAAATTTAGAGAAATTCTTTCTTGCTGTGGGGCTGTATCTAGTTCTCTGCTGGGTCCCCAGAATGCTTCCCATTCCCTTGGCAGCTAAGGGAAGGAAGAGAAATTCTCATCTTTCCCAACCAGAAGTACCTGCCTACACCTTAGTCCAGCCTCCAGGCAAACATCCAGTGCCTACATGAGGAATTGAAATTGCCACCTCTGCAAAACAGCTGATAAATGTGCAGAGCAGAAGAGAGCACAGAAAAAGACAATAAATTCTCTGTAAGTGAATGGTTTGCATATTTGGAATGAACACCTGGAGAGATTGCTGACAACCCATCTCTCCAGGCAGCTTCAGGCACTTCAGAGCAAACAGCACAGATCCAGCTGAGAGATGTCTGCTTTCCCAGCCTGGAAAGCTAGCCCTGTCCCCTCCAGCCTTATTTCCCTACATCCTGCCTCCTCCAGCCCTGTCCCTTCTAGACCTGTCCCCTCAGTCCTTAACTTCCCCCTTGAAAACCCACCTCCAATGTCTATTTTGTTTTCCCATTTAAAAGCATAAAATGTGATGTACAGACACACGTTGTCAGCTGGGCTCATTTCACTGCCTGGGCTGGAGGTGTAGGGAGGGCTGGTGAGAGATGGAGGATGAACAGCTGGGAACCAAAGTGCCCCCTCACTGTGTGATGGGGTGAGGATGAGCTGGCATTACCAGCCTGTGCTCTATTGACTGCTGGGGTTTAACATCCAGCCCTGGGGAGGAGGGGGCTTGGCTGAGCCTGAGGCACAGCCAGCAGCCCAAGACAGAGCTGAGAGCCCCTGCTGTAGCAGGGACCTCTCAGCTGGCCCACCCCATCCAGGCCCACAGCACTCCCATGGGACAGAGCACACACAGCCCTGTCTTGTCTCCTGCCATTTGTGTTCATGTGGGCAAGGAGAAACTGCAACCTGTTTGTATATTCATTTTGCTTCAAAAGTAATAGTGGATTATATATGTTAATAAGAGACAACATCACTGTCACGGAACTGTTGGTTTTTTTCCTGGCTTGGCTTTGACAGAGATTCCTGTGTTTCTGCTGAACTTTTCCCCCATAGTTTTACTACCAATTCATCCCATACTGACTTTCCATCAGCTGTGTTTTAGCTTTTGCTTTTATACAGTTCTTCAATAGCAGAGAATTTCTTTAAGAGGTAAACAAACCATCATTGTCTGCAATTACTTGTTGCTTTTTTTCCCATATGTTATTCATCACTGATCCATGGGAAAACGGGTTGTTTTGTTTTGAAAACATGTCTATTGAGGTAAAGTTAAAAGGAAACAAACAACCTACTGGAGAAGAGTCTTGAAGGCAATGAAGGTTCCTAAACAGTGATTTGCTAAGAAAATCTCCACCAATGAAGCCACTGTTGAGCACATGTCTGGGGAAAGGCATTCCCACAGTCACCCATAATATGGATCTGGTCAGTCTGAGCCTTTGGTCTCCCAGGCATTTCCCTGTGTGTGTAATTAGCATTGATCCTGAAATGTAAAGCAGTCCTTAAGAAGGATAATACCTGCTAAGTAAATTGCATTGTTATGCACAAGTCTGTTATGTGTGCCTGTCTCAAAGACAAATCTTAAGGCTTAACATATGTTTGTATAAAGACATCTCACCTCCTGGAATAACGGGGGAATATTGACAGTGAAGCTGATTCTACAAGACAACCCATTTTAAAAGGTCCACTTTGCTCCAGTGCCTGATGCAGAGCATGACCATGCTCATTGCAGGCACCAAGACATGCAGACAGGGCAGGTGGTTTGGGTGAGGGCTGTAAAGGGTGGCACAGAGAGAAAGGGGTGGGCCAAGTGAGTGAAGAGCAGATCTCAATACCAATATTGCAATGCTCCTTTGCAAGGGGTGTGGCTGCCTGTCTCTAAGGCAGAGTCCACAGAGGTGAAGGATGCTCCTCCACATTTCCACTGAACTGCAGATATTGAAGGGCCTTTCAAATCCATCCCAATTGTCAAAGACATTTTCTTCTCAGATAACCAAGCTAATATAATGCAGCAGCCTCAGGCTGGATCCCAGCTGAGAGCAGAGTCAGGTCAGTTATGCTACTTCAGTTTGTGATTGTCCTCATAAGTCCTTCATAAAATAACTGTATCTAAGGTAGCTTGTGGGTGACAATGCATGCTGATTTGTGAGGAAGGATTTTCATGCTAAATGGATGATATAGAAATCCTATCAGCAGGGAGAGTGCAAGAACAAATCATTACTCTGGCCCTGCAATCAGTGGCTTGGGTAGAGCTCGTTAGATATTGGACCTTCATTAGGGCTTGAGGCTGTTTCCTGCACACCAGCTTTTATCTTCCTCTGTCCAGAGTGACCAACAGTGGCACATTCCTTCAGAGATCCCCTGCCTGATGTGACCAGCTTGGGGTGGAGGCTCACAGGCAGTGGGTCCATGAGCCCTGTGGCCACACTCACAGGGAGAGCAAGATTTCTGCAGCATCACATGCATGTAGCACATGGGAAAGACAGTCAGTACCTTTGGACTAAAGCACTTAATGATCTGGCCTGCTGTCTAATTAATTGTCTATTTAATAATAACAATAATAACTAATACTGGACTCATGTTTATTATTTTTATTAGTAGAACAGAAAGCACAATACAGAAATGTTAATTATGTTCATTTTACATGTGGTGAAAGTGAAACAGAGATAGATGGAATGCCTTCTTCAGTGTCACACTTCAGTTTACTCTCAGATCTGGAAATAAAATCTGTTTTCCAAGTCTTGGTCGAACCTGGAGATACCAGGTCCCCTGATGGGGTTTTCTGAGTGCTTATGACTGCTTCAATGACTTTCCCATTGCAGCACTTCCAGGAACTGAAGGAAACCAGCTCTGGGCCAGGGCTTACACACTTCAGTTGAAGGTCACACTGAAGATCAGCTACTTGATAAGGATTTTCTCCAGGGAAGTTGGTAGACAGTCTCATGGCAGTGAACAGAACAAACCCTGCTCTCTGGATGATTTGCAGGCCCTCCAAGGACGTGTTTTCCATTCTGAAATGAATTCCATATCTTTTCCTTTACCCATGTATGCCCTCTACCACTACCCAAACACAAACCACCACATACATTTTTTTCTTTCATGTTCCCTCATGCTGTGGTAGCCTTGATACCCCCTACTCCAACCACATATTTTATTTCAAGATCTCCTTTGTTTTTGCAGCCTCTTCCCTCTTTCCCTGGCTTTTTTGCTTGAATTTGCTGTGTATCCTCAGGTGTGTGTTCTGCAACAACTCTCCAGTTAGTGTTCATCCCAAGGCCATGAGCAGAGGGGGCCATTATGGAACTGCTCCTCTCTGTCCACTTGTACAACCCAAGACACTTGTCAAAGGTTGTCTGACACTGTGTCACCATCTCTGTAGCACTCAGCATCACTGTCCCTGACATGGGCATTATGGGTTTTGTTGAGTTTGTGTAATGATGGCAAGACCACTGGGAAGCCTGTTTCCCTGGAGGGAATCCAGGATGATTAACTGTAAAGGTATATTTGTGTATTTTTTCAAACTGAGATTTCCTATATTTCTCAGATTTGATCAGCTGAATTGGTTTTTAGAGGGGACCCCCCCCCAATTTTCATTTCAGTGAAATAATACTTCCATCCTCTGTATCAATGAGTGAGCTCCCACTTATCTGTTTGCCAGAACCAAAATCTTTCAGACAAGGCTGTAATCCTGAAATACAACAAGTTTAAGCAATCATTTTGTAGCTGGGTATTCCTTGGTTCCCCTTGTATACCCAATTAGAAAGGAGAGCTGAAGAACAGCTGGGAGAAAGTGGAGTAATTTCTGTATTAGCTATTAGCAGGCCAGAGATTTTTCCTAAGGAAACTTACCCATTTAAACACAAACTGAGAGCACAGAGTTTTTTCCTACATCTTCCACTAAGAGTGAAGTGAAACGTAGGCATTAGTGCTAAATCGTTTTCAATTTTTGTAATGGCTTAAAACATAAATAGCTTTTCCTACTCCAGGTCAGTACACTTGACAGCTGTTAAATACCACTCCTGCCAAAACAGGCCCCTGTCACTTCAGTCCTTATCCCGGGACAGCTCCCAGTGCCAGCGGATCGTGAATTCCGCGCTGCAGAGAGGCCGCTGCGGCCTCCGCACGGGGACACCTTCGTGTGAAAGCAGCAGCAGGCTGGGGTGGAGGCACATTTCCCACGGCTGGCCCTCGACCCCTCCGGCCTTTGGCACCCTCTGCTGTCCCCCCACGCTCCCACGGGCCGGGTTAGCTGTGGGACCAGCAGCGGGACCGGCCTCCTCCCGCCCGGCAAGGGCCACAAAGGGCCGCGAGCCACCAGGGTCCCAGCGCCGGCCGTGGCCGCTGCTCCCTCCCGCTGCTGCCAGAAGGACTTGGGTGCCAGCAGAGCTGTGTCACCTCTGGAGAGAGGAGCCCTAGGGGCAGCTGCAGTCCACTGCTGTCCTTCAGCTCTTGAGCTACACTGCATAATCTCGAATTATTTTCAGGGCAGTGTCTGTCATCTTGCAGACATAGTCTCTTCAGAGTGGGAAATTGTCCTATAAAGCACACTAGAAGGATATTTTTAGCATGTTCTGCTTTGCTGGTGTTGCTGCAGCCCCTTTCAGATGTTGTGGAGGAGTAGGTGACCCTGCCTCTGTGGCACCAGGCCTCCTTCCAAACCCACCTCTCCAAGGGGTGAGATTAGCAGCTGGCTGGATGGAGCTCTTCTGTCTTCAGAAGCGCTACAAACACCACACACGTGTGTAATTTGCCCATTACACCAAACAGCAAAAAGGAAATGTTGCTTGCTTTCTGCATCATTTTCCCCTGGTGTCCTCTCTCTGTTGTTTTGTTCTTTTTCTTCACAGTAGTCATTTAAACAATTTCCCGTCTCTCATTGAAGTCATTTTAAGACAGCTTCCTCCTGTTTAAATCAGAAGGAGAAAGAAAGGGGTAAGAAAATCTTTCTTGCTTTGCTTTGTTTGTTGGAGATAAGTCTCTTCACCATTCTGGCAGGAGTACCTTGCCTATAAAGGCACTGTCACACTGCAAATCTGAGATACAGAACTACAAAGCACTCCCATGAATGTAACTGCCAGGCCAAAAACACCTAGGTGCTGTTCTTCACCAGAGTTGTGGTGGTTATAAGCTTTCCAACACCAGATTTTCATTATATTGATATTTCCTAATACTATGTTGAAATACATGGGTAGTTAAAAAAGCTGACCTTGGTAAGAGGAATTATATTTTTCAAAACTATTAATGTTATTTTGAAAGATCAATAAATAAAATATTGAAGGAAACACTTCTGTTCATCAATGCAGGGCAGTCACCATCAAAACAAACAGCCAGCAGCACAGGGTCACATCTGCAGCAGCAGAACACACTCCCCGAGGAGCTGGAACCCACAGCAGGGGATGCCCCAGCAGAGCCCAACACCTTTTTGTTCATCAGCTGCAGATGTGACCAGTGGGACCACTTGGTTTTGGCCCTCTTCCTCTGGCTGATCAGCCTGGCCACATCTGCTTCTAAACTGGCTAAACTTTTTGGGTCCAATTCTGGAGTTTTTTTTTTCTGATATCACTGCTAATGGACTTCTCTAGGAGATGGGAGAGTGGAAGAATTTGCATGGATGATGTTCCAAGTGTACAGGAGAGAGTAAAAACAGCTTTACTGTTTGTGTTGGGGAGCCCAGCTCAGGCAGGGGTGCAGGCACAGCCCTGAGCATGACCTTGAACCAGGAATCTGCTCCGCTCCCATCAGCTCCTCACCTGCTGAATGCTGAGGACATGTTTGGGCAGTGCTCCCTGGCTGGGGTAACGAACACCACTAATGAATGGAGGTTGAAAAAGGACATCTCACCTCCCAGTTCTGCTCTCTAGGAATTTCCCCAGCCTTCCCTCCCTCCAGGGAGCTCTGTGAGCAGCGGGAGGTGCTCGGGGCCCTGACACTGTGGTTGGATTGAAGGTGTGTGGCCAGGAAGAGGCACAGTGAAGTTGCTGCATCCCAGTGCATGAGAGCAGCTGTCTCCATCCATAGCCTCAAGCACTACCACAACAGCTAATTACTGTTGTTTATTAGAGCTGCGTTCCCCTAGCTGGGCACTGCTGCAGACTGCAGCTGCTTTGGCCCTCCCTATGGCCCTGGAAAAGTCCTGGAAGCAAATTGCCTTACAGTGTGCCCTGAGGGTCAGCTAATCCTGCCCCTGCAGGACCAGAGCAGATGGCTGAGCTTCAGACAAGGAAACCTCATGCAAAAAATCATCTGTTCAAGAAAATGATTAAGGGTTTTCATCCTTTCTGCAGTGAGACACTTCTTGCTGTCTGGTGAGACCAGTCTCACTGGGGATGCTGAAGCTGTAGAAGCTGAGAGTGATGCAGCAAAGGCCCCTCACCAGTGCAGCCTGAGTGGAGCTGGCGGTGTGAGCCCTTCATGCACCTTCCTGAGCCCCTCCCTGCCTGCAGCACAGACTCCCCAGCACAGCCAGCAGCTCACGGGGTGGCCTTGCCTTCCCACCAGGAGGCTGGGAGCCCAGCAGACCCCACTCAGCACAGGAACCAGCAGGGAGCCTGATGAGAAACACCCCGTGCCACCAGCGCACCACGCTGCTCCAAAGATGAACAGCACACTGCTGGCAACATCTGCTCTCACCACATCTGCTGCCAGCTCTTCCCTACAGTGACCACTGGCTGAGTGTGCAGAACGAGATGCTTGGGAGAAATTAAAGAGCAGTTTGGCTTTGTCTGGCTGAAATGGGATAAAAGAGGATCCAGCATGCATTCTCCTGGTGAGAGGATGGGACTTTGGCTTCGTCTAAGGCAGGACAGACTTTTTGGAGACACCTCCACAGGGTACTTGGGTGAGTGTAACCCTGCTGTCCCTCCTGGGTAACCTGTGCTTCCTCACACTCCTGTTCTGCATCCACAGCCCTCACCAAGTGGGCTCCTGCCGTTCCACAGCAGTGCTCTTGCTGCACCTTCACTCCTGGTGCAGCCTCTCCCCTCTGCTGAGCCTGTGTGTGCCCTCCCAGCACAGCCAGTCCTGCAGGGGGGTGCCAGTCTAGCCTGGTGCTGCTGGTGATTGATATATGTGGTGTTAAATGTACTTCACAGAACAAGTGCACATGGCCTGTGGTTTAGAGAGCTTCCTAATAGGCAGACAAAGATCTCACAAGTGAGAGAGCACCTCACAAGCAATGGCAAGCTGAGGGGGGAGCTGAGAAAAGTCATCCAACAGCTCTTTAATTTGCCTCCTGGATTTTGATCCCCTTAGTTTCATATGTTTGAGCTTTTCCCCTCAAACAAGAGAGCTACTAATATTTTCCTTAAATAAACTTTCACATGAGGCATTTTCACATAATCAGATTATTGCTGGAGTATTAGAGAAAAGCCAGAGCCTGTTACACGAGGTGTGAACACAGAATCCCCTGAGCATCAGGGTGCTGTCACTTGAATAGATGGGAGGCACATTTTTACAGGGGGAGGATTATCCTTCATTTTTGAGATTCACATTTTGATCCAGTTAGCCTCCTGAACATTTAGCAGCCCCTCCTGAATTTTATCAGAGCCTCAAGGGACCAGTGGTGGGAGAGTAGTGCAGGAGGAGGACAACACACCCTGATGGCACAAGACTGCAGCAGATGGAGAAGAGAAGCTGTGAAAAGAGCAGGGTCACTGAAAGGACAGTGCTTGGATCCTGGCTGTAGCAGGAATTCTCTGTAGTTTGATGCTAAATTCTATGAACTTGGATTTGCCAGTGGTTTTGAGCAGGTGTTGTTAAGACCACCAGCACCAGCCATATCACCCTCATCATTCTGCTGTGAACTTCTGAGGTGGCAGAGTCAGATGAATCAGGCACAGGTCAAGAGCTGCTCTTTGAGTCATCAATCTGACAGTGACCCATAGTGTGTCTTAAAGCCAGCAATTTAGAACCTCCCACGTTTCTGTTCCTTTAACTGTAAAATGAAGCAAACAAAGTATTTCAATTAAAAAGCCTGAAACTCAAGTTTGGGTGACATATTGTACAGCAATGTTATGATTAATCTCATATCTGTGGATGCTTAGGAAGTGAATCATAAAAAAAGCTCTGATCTTTGGTTTCCTAAATTCAGAAATTATATTATCTTCAGATTGGTGCAGGCAACACTATGTTTCTTTTCTTTAAGAGGCATGAAGGGGCAGTAAAATGTAAATTGGGACTGTGAGTGTCTAATTCATGCAATTTCCCATCAGCTGAGTCTAAATGGGAGGAGAAGGAGCAGGTTTGCTTTCAGGTAGCTTGATTTCCAAGGGACTTGGAGTTATTGATGAGTTCACAACACCACCACAAGAGCTGATGTGGACCGGCTACAGTCACATTCATGGCACTGCCTGGGTTGGTTAAAAATGCAGAGAGTTTTGCTGTCTCAGTATTATTCCAAAGCTGGTTGTGCCCCACAGTGGAGGCTCCTCCTGGATCAGTTTCCTTGTGAAGCTCTGCCAGCCTGCAGTGTGTAAGCAGCGTGTCGGTGCAGCGCGCCGTGCGGGCTGGATCCCGCTGGGCATTCTCCAGCTGGACCTTTCCTTCCACCTGAAGGCACCAGCTGGCCAAAACGGGAATGTTCACATTTGGCAGCAGCCAGGGGAGTTAAAACCCTGTCAAGGGGGCTCTTGCTACAAAGCCCCTTGGGGCCAAAGGGCCCTAGAACTCCCCAGCAGCTCACACACCTGCAGGGCTGAAAACAGGATCTGCTTTTGCCCAAGGGTCCCCTCCCTGTTTTGCTCCAAGTCACCTTCCTCAGGAAGCTAGACTTCTACAGAAAAAAACCAGGCAGGCATCTCTGCTCCCTCACAACAGAGCTTTCCTAAGCTTTTTCAAATCTTATGAGTTTTCCCATAGTAGGAAGTTTGTTTTTCTGCTCTGCCTCAAATACGAAACTTTAAAAAGCCCCTGTTTATAGGTCATTCTGGAATACCAGCACACACAGATGCATTGGAATAATCGATGGTAACCTGCTTTGCTGCTGAGAATTCATAATAAATGCAACCATATCTCCTTCAAAGGAAGAAAAAAAAAGGAAAAAATACAATGAGATATATAACATATAATGGCAGCAAGGAGACAAATCTGAACAATAATGGAAAATGTTGTGTGGGTCTGAATTTTGGCAGCACACTGCCTTGTCTTCCTCTCCTTGGACATCCTTGGGCTAGAGCTCACTCACATCTGGGCAGGGGAGACACCAACCAGCAGTGGGGAGCGGCAGCCTGGCTTTGTGCCCAGAGAGCCAGCAGTGCTCTGAGAAGAAAGTGCCTGTGATATCTCACTCATCTCCTCTTGTGGCTGAGGACAGGGTGTATAGTGGGGCTTTTGTGCCCCATCTGCAAACAGGGATCAGGATGCTGGCTAGAACTGCTGCTGACCCTGCTGTGACAACGTCACATCTTCTGGAGCCTGGCCTAATTCATCTCATTTGAGCTGCCAAGTAGTTCTCAGAGGGTAAGAGCTTCAAACTGCTCCTGTCTTAAATTGATTTGAAGAGATTTGCTAAAAGCAAAAGACTTTGTATCCAGGCTACTCCCTGTATGCAGCCTGGAACAGCCTGACAGGGTTTTTTGCAGAGAGCTGAAATGCATTGCAAAGGGGGTGGTAAGGAATGAAACCCACATGGATTGTTACGGTTTAAAAAGCCCAGCTTCAAACTCAGGAGCATCTGCATGAAGGGGCAACACATGAAAGTAAGAAACTTTCACCTTGATTTTGCTCAGGTAAATGTTCCCACTTCTGTCTTCATAAACACTTCTGAGTGATGGGAAATGTCACTGCATCACCGTCCTTGTGCAGGGGTCCTCCCTGACTATGTCTGGAATGGTGATTTGGCACCAAACACTGGGATTGCAATGGCAGCGAGGGGACAAGCAGAGGAGGGAGGCTCTGTGCAGTGTGAACACATGGAACACGGATGCAGTTAATCTTTTTGGGATGCTTTCTTCATACTGAACTGACCAGTATGAAGTACAAGTGCCCAGATGAGACCTGTGGCCTCCTGTGAGTTTTCTGACTTGTGGGCAGGTGAGAACAGAGCAGAGCTGACACAGGGCTGACCCCGGTTCCAGCAGCACTGCCTTGTGAGGAGCTCCGTGGCAGGCAGGGCCAGTCCAGGCACAGCACAGCCTCAGAGCAGGGTTTGGCCATTACCTGCCAGATGCCTGGCTTTAGAAGAAGCTACTGCCACTTACAACTTTCTACAGTGCACTCAAGATTTCAAAAATACCGCCCTGTCAGGCCTGCAAGTTGTGCCTCTGAAGGATGGAGCTGGGAACTCATCTGCCAGCCACTGCATTATTCTCCTTAATATTACCTTGCTTTGTTGTAATTTTTGTTGGGAATGGTTACTATGAGCTTTTTAGTCTTAGTGCACATCTGAGTCTGATTATCAGAACTTTCCAAAAATATCTTTATTTTTCTCCATTGCCTCTAAACACTTTTGCACTGCAACAGTGCACATCCACAGTGAGGGGCTTGACTTCCTAGAATGCAAACAGGAAGGGATGAGTTTTGGTGTGCTAGGGGCAGTGCATAATTTGAGTGCAATGACCTTTGCACCTTAGGTTGTGAGTGTTTCCACAGCTCAAAGGAGCAGTTCCAGCACCTGAGAAATCCTATGCTAAACATGGGTTTCAGAAAAAAATCAAGAATTGCTATGGCCATAAAATTGAGGAAAGTTCAGTTTTCTCTGACCTTAATTGCAGTTTGTCTCTACTTCTTGGGAACTCTTGGTGTTTGGTCCTTCTAATGCTTACGCTAGAGAAAGCATGCTCATCCTTTTTCATCTTCATTATTAAAAACCCAAAGAGGATTTACACTGCTTTTTGCAAAAAATGTGCCTTCTAATCCTCCAAGTGTACACAGCAGAAATAGGTCCCAAACACTCAAGACCTTACAAGAGAAAACAGATTAAAGTGCATCAAAGAGGAATCTAACATGATGTTTTATTTCCCTTTCCAGTGTCCTTCCTCTGTGCTGCTGACTTTTTTAAGTTCAATTCCTGTTGCCAACAGTGTGTATTTGTGTAACAGGGGCAGGCAGATGTGTGCCAGAGGTTTATGCCCTGCCATGAAAGACAGGTTAGGATACCTCACATGAGGGAGGCCTCACCACCTGCCTTCATGGCTGGAACAGGAAAGCCAGACAATGGGCTGCAAGGAAAGATGGTTTATTTCAGTGTACAGATGGGAATGGAACACAGAGGTATGGGGATAAATTTCCTAAGTACTTCGGGCTGCCAAATGCAGGCAGGTTTTCAGAAGAGCTGAGCTTTGATTAGTAAGCAAAATAATGGGCTAATTTATCCAAAGAACTCTGGAGGAGGGGAAATGAGATCTTCTGGGGATCTTGCCTCATATAGTTACTATAACAACTCGGCCTTAGTGCTGAGTGTATGAAAATCCATCAGAGGTGATTTGCCAAAAGTGATGCAGGGAGTCTGCAATACATCTGGGGCTCAAATCCTCATGTCTGACACAGGCCTCTCATTTGTTTGGGAAAGACAAGAGTTAGCTTTGGCTTAGCTGTCTTGCTTTGGAACAAGAAAAGAAAAGGAGCACAAAGCAGATCTCACAGATCCTTTGTGGCCTTTTGATGTTTCCCAGGGTGAGCTCTGTGACCAGGTTGGATGGGGCTCTGAGCAACCTGGTCTAGTGATAGGTGTCACTGCCCATGGCAAGGAGGTTTGGAACTAGATGATTTTTAAGGCCCCTTCCAACTCCAACCAATCTATGGTTCTGTGATTCTCTCCAAGAGGAGATGTTGTCAGGGCTGGTATGACTGTCAGGAGGTAGAGACAGCCCCACATCACCCAACCCACCCTGGACAGTGCAAAGGGCTTCAGGGCTCAGTACAGGTTTAGAACTTCCATGCACATTTCATAATTTTTGAGCAACTTCCTTGGGGCTGCTAGGCGAGAGGAAGGCTTGGAGAATGCCTGTGAGCAGGTTGGTGAAGCATTTTACCTCAAGTCTTGTAATATCATGTAAATCTTCTAGTGGAAAACAAAGGCAGAGCTTGAGCACTGCTCTGCAAACAGTGCAAGGGGTAAGCCCTGGGGTGGTGCCACACTTTCTGCCTTTTTATTCAGATATATCTCTGGCTCAGCATTCCTTCAGACAGGCTTTCACACTGCATCCTGGATAGCCCCTTGGCTAGTTGTAACAGAAGTAATTGCAGATAAGTAGCTGAAGGCAAGGCACACAAACAGAGAATTTCTTAAAGATGCAGGCTGCAGTTCTGGATACACTAAAAAGAGACATTTGCTCCTCCCTGCCACATGAACACATCATGCCTTGCTGAAATCTTCAAGAGCTGTCACATGAAAACAGCCAAGGAGCCACTGAGGCCATGGGACAGGACTCCAATTCCTGTCAGACCCGCCCTTGCTTTCATTAGCAGCAATTACTCCTTTTCCCAGAGGAGCAGTGATCAGGCCAGACTGCTCCCTTCCAGGTGGCTGGTTTTGCAATTTGCCTTCATGGCATGGAGTGAAAAACCAAAATGACCACCAGACATTGGCTGTGTGATGGCACCTTCCAATTAACACGGCTCATTTTGCAGTTGGTGTACTGGGACCTGCCAGAGGTCCCCAGGCCTTTGCAATCAGGGGTGTGAGAGAAACAAGAAAACCACTGTTATTACCTGACAAGAACCATCACACCTTTCTCTGAATACCAGTGCTTTCTGAAGTTTAGGAAAGAGCTCTGCTGTTTTCCTCATTAGTCTCTATTTTCTGGACCTCTGATACAAAATGCTGTGTTCTTTTCCTCTCAGCCTATGTTTTCCCCATTTTCTCCACACTGTGCCCTGACTCCTCCATCTGAACAAGGGCCTTTGTTATTTGCTTCCATCTCATTGAGGGCACCAGCTGAACCAGGGACTTCATCCTGACATCTTGCAGCTGGACCCCAGTGTGGGGTTCTCCATGGGTTGTAGGGGCACAACTGTCCCATCGTGGTCTGCTCCACAGGCTTCAGGAGAATCTGCTCCAGTGCCAGCAGCACCTCCTTCTTCACTGCCCTTGGTGTCTGCAGTTGTTCCTCTCACACACTCTCTCACTCCTCTCTCCTCTGCTTTATTCCAGGCAGTTTCCCCCCTTCTTAAATAGTGCTATCCCTGAGGTGCTAGCCTTTGTCACTGATGGGTTTGTCCATGGCCAGTGGTAAGTCCATCTTGGAGTCATTTAATCCTTTGCTGCTTTGCAGAGTGCCCTGTGACCCAGCACTGCAGGGTGAGCAGAGCCTGCACCACTACAGTAATTTATGAGATATTTTAGGGTTTCTCCACTACTCACATACACTCAGCACAACTGCAGAGGTTTCTACCTGGTGAAATGAAGGTGATTGTTGAAGCAGGGCTAAGCTGTGAAACTTAAACCTTCCTCCACAGGTATTCATTCCAGAAGGAGATTGATTTGAAGTTGTTCATCATGCCAGAGCCATGGCAAAGCCTGCAGGGCCTGGCTGTGGGGCTCAGCCCACACCAGCACGTCCCTGCCCTTCCTCAGCACACCTGGACCTCTGGGGGGGCAGGCTGGGGGTACCCCACCCCATACACCCTGGACCTGCCACCTGTCCGTGGGTGCCTGCATCGAGCTGCGTCCCACACAGCCCTGGACGAGGGGCAGAGCCCAAATGCCTTTAACTGGGAGATTCTTCTGGATGGGTTGGGTGCAACTTCCTCCTGGTAGGGGTAAGACCTGCTGGTTTGGAAAGGGGAAGCAATACCCACACAGAGTCAATGGCTGCCAGAGCCCTCCAGTGCCAGCCAGTATGGCCTGGCACCCCCAAAATCAGCATCCATTCTTTTCCCCTTGGGCTTGTAGCAAAGGTGCACACTCTTCATTTAAGGGGAAGTTCTTCAGTGGAATTGCCTGGATTAACCTGCAATTAACTGTAAATTTGTTTGATTTCAGCTTGTCACATCATTTGGTGTTTTATGTTCACTGATGGTCATGATTGGTGTAATTTTAGAAATAAACAGAACAGAAGCAAGCACTGCAATCAAGAAAGAAAATAAATCAGATGCATGAACTTTAATTCACTTTTTTCATTTGTTTTTTCTTTTTTTTTTAAAGTTTTGACAGCTATCACAGTTTTCTGTCTTATTGTGCTTGATATTGTGAGGGGCTGGTTCAGGGCCTCAGTTCATGGAGCATTTTGACAGAAAACATTTTCTTTCTTTTACAACAGAAGTATCAGATGTCAAAACTGTAGAGCAGAAGTGTGAAAATGTGGTCTGTTACCATTCCCAATGGGTTCCTTCTCCCAAAAGCTTATGTTTTCTAGATCAAACATGAAGTTTTGTGTGAATCCTAATGGAAGATCTTTTACTGGTGTGGATTGTCAATATTACTTCTAGAAGCAGTTCCCCAATTCAAAAGAAACTTTTTACCTCCAATTTTCAGTTCACTATATAAAAGAGGGAGAAAACATGCAAAATAAATGAGCAACTATTCAAGTTCCTTTAACATGTAATTTCCCATTGACAATGTCTGTTACAAATTCTTCATCCCCTTATCTCAGAGTAGAGTTCTTGATGCTGCAAAATTCTACTTCATTGTACAGTTCATTGTGCTTCACATTTCCTTTCGTTTGTTATTCAATTCATACAAACGCTGACTGAAGTGCAAATTGAATCCCTGAATAGTTCTAGCATGGGCTGTGTTTTATTCTGCAGGCTTTGATGGGAGGCAGGTGAGCACTGCAGCTTCCAGACCTCAGCCAGTGTGATTACAGTGCAGAAATATCCAGCACCGCACGCGGCTGCTGAAAGGGAGCACTCCTCTCACAGGCCAGGAATGATTTGCTGCTGTTTGCACTTGGGAACAGCCATTCCAGCTCAGAACCATAATGGAGAGAGAAAGGGAACTGTGGAGATGCCTTTGTTTTGGAGGCAGTGTGTTTGTGGTCTGTAGTGCAGCAGGCTACATCAGGCAGGGAGCAGCTCTGAGCTGCCTCGAGGCACGGGAGGAAAATTAAAATCATCATCAATAGGCAGGTATTAGACTTCCAAATGCTGGATGTCAAAGCCTAACTCTGGCAAAGGTTTCAGATTGAAATATTGGAATTTTTTTGCAGAATAATGTGAACTTGAAGGAACTGGTGGTGAAATTGTCTTCAACCTGTTGACTTGTCTAGGACAACAAAGGAAAAAAACACTAAACTCATCCCTCTGTTATATTTTTGTCCACATCTCAAAGAAACAGGAGCTGTGTGGAATGCTGAAATGTCTTGCCTTGACATTTCAGAAATCAAACTCTAAATTTCCTCTGTGTTTGTTTTTAAAGTGCTGTTTCTTTGTAAATTGAGCACAGGCTGACCTAAGAGATAAGCTACAAAAACCAAACCACGCATTAGGATCAAAAGCTTTCACTTAATTCAAAATTATTTTTGCTTTCTCTCCTCCCACTTTTTGTTTTTAGTTTCTCTGGAAAAATGGACTCTTTTCAGGTCAACCTGCAGAGCAAAGTCTGCTGGCCTCTCTTCCTCCTGCTGTTTCCTATTGAACCAGCTAAGTAAAAATGAAAAATATACCCATCTGCAGCACAGAAACTTCCTTTGTACACACAACCCCCCATCCAGGTGCAACAGGGACCACAAGAGAAGTCCTCTCTGGCAGATTGCAGCCTTGGTGCAGCAGTCTGGTCCCTGACACACCAGTATCTGCAAACTGAGAGACCTGGGCTCTTCCAGAGGGACAGGGAAGCTCCCTGTCCCTCCCCTGAGAGCATTTCTCACACCTGCTTTCCTTCTGGGGTCCCAAGCAAGGGTGAGGTAGAGCCTGTAGCTGGAAAATATCAGTGTAATTGATGTTATGACAATTACAGCCAAGGAAAGCCTCTTGGGTGGAGTGAGCTGCTCGAGTGGTGGATGGAGAAGTTGGTTCATGGTCCAGAGGTAAGCTGATGGGGGTTTGGGGACATTTTGTGTCAAGATCAGGGGCACATCTCTGCCTGTGGCACAGATGCTTGGGATCTGTCCTGGTTGCAGCTGGGATAGAATTAATTTTCTACTTAATAGAGGGTACAGTGCTGTCTTTTGGATTCAGAGTGAGAATAATGTTGATAACACATAGAGTAGCTGCTGAGCAGTGCTTGCACTAAGTCAAGGACTTTTCAGTTTCTAATGCATGAGAATCTGGGGGAACCACAGCTGGGAGAGCTGACCTGAACTGGCCAAAGGGATGTTCCACACCACAGGATGTCATGCTCAGCATACAAACTGCAGAGAGTTGGCTGGCAGGGGTCAATCACCAGCAGGTGGTGAGCAACTGTACTGGGCATTTTTCCCATTATTACTGTTTTTTAAAAAAAGAATTTATTTCACTTATTGGACTGGCCTTACCTCAACAGATTTTGCCCTTTTCTGATTCTTCTCCCCATCCCACTGGGGAGGCTGGGGGGAGGGAATGAGCAGCTGCTTAGTACTGAGTTGTTGGTTGGGGCTAAACCACAGCAGGTTACCACTGTGCCCCACAAAACCCCAAGCTCAGGGGAGCCTGAGTGAGCCGTGCATCAGGGGAAGCTCAGAGAGCTCAGCCTAAGCTCTGAGAAGCAGCCTGGCATCTCTGGAGATGCCCCAGTCCACCTGGAGAGCCTGCAGGCTGATCTGGGTGACAGGCTCTGAACCCCTGCTGGTTGTTAAAGACATCAGGTCTGTACAGAAAGGGCTCTCTCAGCCGTGCCTGGGTGACCCAGCGAGCTGAGCCCCCATGATTCCAGTCAGTACATGCTGGCTGGGCTGCTGAGGGGCAGGAGACAGCCAGGCTGCTGCTGGGTGCTCTGTGCTGGGTGCTGCTGGGTGCTCTGTGCTGGGTGCTGCTGGGTGCTCTGTGCTGGGTGCTCTGTGCTGGATGCTCTGTGCTGGATGCTGCTGGGTGCTCTGTGCTGGGTGCTCTGTGCTGGGTGCTGCTGGGTGCTCTGTGCTGGGTGCTCTGTGCTGGGTGCTGCTGGGTGCTCTGTGCTGGGTGCTCTGTGCTGGGTGCTGCTGGGTGATCTGTGCTGGGTGCTCTGTGCTGGGTGCTCTGTACTGGATGCTGCTGGGTGCTCTGTGCTGGATGCTCTGTGCTGGGTGCTCTGTGCTGGGTGCTGCTGGGTGCTCTGTGCTGGGTGCTGCTGGGTGCTCTGTGCTGGGTGCTCTGCTGCCTTCCTCCCGCACAGCGCAAGCCTCGATCCTCCCGGTCCTTCCCGGTCCTTCCCGGTCCTTCCCGGCCCTCCCGGCCCTCCCGATCCTCCAGGCCGGGAGCTCTGCCCGCGTTTTTCAGAAGGGATGATTACATCTGCAAAGCACCCGGCAGTGCTTTGGGATGAAGAGCGTTATGTAAGTGTAAGATAATGTTATTTATAGAGCCAGGTTTTATCCAAAATGGAATTAAACTTGTGTTCCTGAAGCCTCTGCTGTCAAAGACAAATTGGAATTTGTCCACTAGCCTCTAGTGCTTTGCATTCAAATTGTTTTCCTCAGTTCATCCCAAAGTTTAAGGATGTGTTTTGTTTACAAATCACACATCTCAGAAAGTGAGGAAATCTCTTTTCCATCAGTTGAGGTGACCATGGAAGCCTGGGTGGTGGCCATGGAAGCCTGGGCCATAGTCGAGTTTTGCAACCACATCAGCTGTGACACCAAAGTACCATAAACCAGGAAAGGAAGGCAGAGTTTGAGCTGGGTTAAACAACAAGACCTTAAACAATTGTCCTAGGCACAATATTTTGCCTGCATTTAACACTCTCTGTAGCAATCCATGAGCTGCAGGAGGGTATCCAGCTTACATCCCTGCTGGAGGTGGCACTCGTTCAGCGGGTTAATGTTTGTGCTCCTGCATAACTACAGACCCTGTGACCTTTTAAAATCATGCTTTATTAACTTAGAGAGCTTTACTTGCTCTTTTGAAATATTAGATTCAAATCCCTCATATCTGTACTTATTACAAGCCATGAAAATGCAAATTTCTGGGATGCTTGTTGAAATCCATGCTAACAGGTGTTAGGAATATTATTTTATGAGGTACAGCACCTTGCATAGGTTAGTTTGTGGAGTTCATCTACTGCCCCTCACTTGTCATAGTATCTAGCATGAAATTCCACACATGCCTTTTATTTAGGAAAGAACACGAAAGTATGTTATCTTATTCCTCTGGAATTTTCCACAGTTATTTAGCATGTTAGTTTAAGCATAATTGGTTAGTGGGCTCTTGAAATCTATATTTTAGCTGTACTTATTTACATCAGGCTAAAAGTAGTTCATTTCAGTTGAGGTAAATGTGAAGCATTAGATTGCAAACGTACCTAATCCATCTCTCCTCCCCCATGACTAGAAATCCTGTGGTTAAAATAACACAGCCTCTATTCAGAGCACAAACTTAGAGCTGCGAGCGGGAGCAGACTTGGGATTTAAACCACTCTCGGCAGATGAGTCTGTTCAAGGGTCTTTCTCGGGTTTGTTTCCATCCTACTTTTGATCCATGAGAGGAAGCCTGGCTCTCTCCTCTGCACAAACAAGGTAAAGGTTTTCTACATTCTGTGTATGGTTGCATGTGCTTGTAAAGGAGCTTATAAACATGATTGCAGAAAGGCTGTTGCAAAAGCAATTGTAAAAATGTTGCTGTTATAGAGCAAGAAGTGTTTGGCAAATGGCTTCACAATGTTTAAATGTTAGTCTGGTCTTCTGGTGATTACCACACAACAGAGAAATAATGAAATGATGAAATGATGAAATGAGAAGCAAGGAGCAGTGATTCTCCATCACACATTAGAGAAGCTGAGCATGTAGGAAATAGCAACCCGGGTACTACTGTGACCTAGCCAGACTGAAGCAGAACTGGCATCTTGCTAACTGTCAGGTATGGTCCCTCCTGGGCTAGTCCAGCTGCTGTAATCCCATCTGGGAGGCTGAGGCTGTGCTGGAGGATGGCAGCGAGTCTGTTTACAGAGTATATGCTAATGCTGCTCCAGCGTGACTCTTACAGCACGGCGGAACCGTGCTTTCAGGGACGCTTGGATGCGGCTGCCAGACAATTAACTGCCTTTATTTGCTCTCACTGCTTTCCAAGTCACAGGGGATGTAGCAAAGCATCATCTTTCCTTGAATCCTTATTTTATTTGAAATCCAGGAAACAAGCGTGATGTCTGTGCTAATGCCCGTGGAGCTGTACTCCCAGTGCCGGAGTCTGTTAACTCTCGCAGCCCTGTGCTGTGTTTCACATCACGGGGGGATCCTGAGTACCACGTCGGTCCTCCTGCACCACGGTGCTCGAACACAGAGGGTGGCACTGCTGGGGAATACGGAAACACCTTACTCACATTGTTCTCAATCTAAAAAAATGCTGCCCCTCCCTGCCCCAAGGCATGGGACAGTGCGGTTGCCTTGTGGGGGCACTTACCCTCTCCCTCCATCGGGGTAGCACGAACAAATGCTGCTCCAGGTGCTACCTTTCCAGTGCAGGAGAAAGCCTTGTTTCCCACACAGAGATGCTCACTTTCCCCTTCCTCTGCTTTCCACTTCTTTTCCCCTTCCCTGAGTGAGACAGGCTGTTTTCACATTGTCCTGTGTGCAGTCACTGGTCTCCCCAGTCCCCACTGTCCCACGGCCATTCCGCTCCCCATGGCAGCATGCACTCCCCTCCTGCTCGGCCAGAGGGAAGAGGAGGACCCTGCTTGGCACTCCAGGTCCTCTCAGCACAGAGCAGCCACGCTGAGGGGAGGTTTTCGGCTGGAAAAGGTGCCCTCGTCCCTTGAGCCACCAGTGCTGCTTTGTCCTGGGGGAGAAATGCAGCTTTCTCACTTGTGTGCCCGGCACAGGGAGGGGCAGGCAGGGCTGTTTCCCGATTCTCCGAGCTCACCGCGGCACAGAGGCAGCTCAGAGGAGAGAGAATGGTGCAAAACAAAGAAATGCGGTCAGGCAGGAACTATAAAATTCCAATATAGAAAGTGGAGCTGATGTCATTTTAACATCCTAAGCAGTGCCAAGAATTCTAAGCTCTGTATCAAGATTCAGTGCAAAACCCCCACAAACTCGCAACTTGTTCTTGTGGAAAAATTAACTTTTATGGAAAATATGCATGGGAACATGCCAGAGGAGTGTGTTGCTTTATTTCTTTTATTAATTTTGAATACATTAGTTCAGAGAGCAATCCCATTTTAGCATCAGCTGCCTCTATGCAAGAAGCCGAAGCTCACATACACAGCTCGCAAATGCTGGAGGCGAGGGAGCTGTGTTTTTCTGTATGATCAGTTGTTAGATGGAAAGAGTAGGAAGGGGTGTGGGAAGGCTCGGTGGGATGGCTGAGTTAAAGCTTTTTTCCTGGTGACATATCTGAATCGTGATCAGATGCACCTGAATGGAGCAGCAGCAGCAGCAGCTATTCTGACTCAGTGCGTCAGAGGTGGGATCGCGTGCGGCTCCTGTGACAAAGGTTACTCATCTCTGTCCTGCCACAGGGCCGCCTTCGCTGCCGCTTGTAACTCTGTCAGACTTGAAAAGTTTAGACTGAGCTCTTCCAGCTTGATTGTCTGCCTTGGGCTAAGTTCTTCTCTGGAAAATTTCAGCCAGAACTGTCCAGCCAGTTTTGTCCATTCCAAGAATGAGCACAGGGAAAAAGGAATTGTTGTCCAACTGGAAAAAAAAGAAAGGAAGAAACAGGAGGGGGGGAACCTGGTGATCCTTTCTTTGGATAGTTCTTAGCCCTCTGTGCTCTGGAGTTGAGATCTGAAATTTGGCAGCTTTCTGTTAGGAATGTGATTTTTTTTTTTAAACTTTGTAAATCTCCTCCAATTTGGCTTAGTGATAGCCTTTGAAGGGAGAAAATAGCAACTTCTTAGGGACATGCTAAGGCTGAGCAGTCAAAATCTGCTGAGATTCCTTCCCACATGAGTGAGCTCAGCCCAATATCCCAGCAGCTCCCAGTGCTGACCCCAGTGCTCCTGTGCAAACAGTCAGTGCTACCAAGTTCCTGCAGATCCTTGTTCTTCCCCACAGCACGGCAGGCACCCCTGTCCTCTCTCTGCAATCCAAGGATCATCCCAGCTCGAGGAGCAGAATGAAGATGGGCTCTTCCTGTAATGCTGCTCAGGGCAGAGTTGATGGTCAGTGGAAAGGCAGGCAGGGAACAGCACTTTGACTCTTTCCTGTCACAGCCTGGTGGCAGACAGGGACCCGGGCGATGCTGGGCTGGGCAAAGGTCTGGTGCTCAGGTGCTGAAGCTGGAGGGTTGCATGGGAATGGGATGAGGAGTACATGGTACAAATGAGGAGTCAGGGGGCTTGGGAGCAGGTCAGGAATGAGCCTGATATGAAACCTCAGCTGCCTCATCCTTGTGGGTGAGTGCTACCTCTCAGAATTGGCTTCAGTCCCACTCTCCCTGCAGGGTCTTCTGTGCCAGGTCTTGCTGAGGCTCTCCCCAGTCTGCAGCCAGTGGCTGTGGGGTGCCCCACTGCCTGCATGGGCCATAAGACCCTGCTCCTGATGTCTGCTGCTGGGTGGGAGCTCTGCCTCCAGCATGTCCAGTGTGCCTGATGCTGAGCTGTCCTGCACAGCCCCTCTCTGTTGGTCACCCCCTGGGCACAGCTGGGATGAGTGACCAAGATCCTGGGGAACTGGTTCCTGCTGCAGTCAAGCTGCTGCTTACAAGCCTGTCTCTGTTTCCATTTTATTCAAATGGCTAAAGAACCACCACCCTTGACAGAGGTACTAGAGCTCAGGGACACTTGTGAAGAACCTAGGTACTACAGGGAGATGTGTCATTGTAATTCCAAGTTTGGGGAAAATCAGTAATTTTTATTGAGGAGAACTTGGAAAAAAGTTAAGCCTAGGATTACACTGAACTCTAAAGGAAAAAACCAAAATTCTATATAACATGTCCTGTGAAAAAAATCAATCCAGTGCTATGGGATAAAGCTGAGACCTCTGGCAAAATACTGTGTATTCATTTCATTAATATTTGTACCATAACACATAGCACAAAGGAGGCCTAATTCTGGCATCTCTTGCCTCATGGATTTTTCAGTCATAACAGTATTCTTAAAGCCTATTTTTGTATGCAATGCATATGCAGCATTGGAGACAGATGGTGAAATCTCAATGTTCATTGTGCCACTTGACGTGATTTCCACATTGAAAGGTAGGGAGCTGCAGTCTGCTTGTTTCCACTCCTGCTGCAGTGGCAGGGGAAGGTGGTTTACTTCACTTCTTTTATGACTATAGACTATGGAGCAACCTGGACAGCCCCTCCTTCCACAGAGACAGGCAGTGAAGTTTCATGGTCTTCATCAGCTCCTGGGAGCCGCATGCACACATCAGGGCTCAGCTCTGTGAGACTGTGCAGAAACAAAGAGCAGAAGGACAGGAGCTGTGAGAACAGCATGAGAAGATCAGAGCTGCCTGCAGACTCTCTCCCACTGAGAGAGGAAGGAGCTCCAAGGAGCTGTGAGACAGTGCTGGCCAGTGCTGCAGGCAGTGCTTGCTGCACACTAACAGCCTTGCCTTAGTCAAGGATGTCACAACCAGGAGTTTTAAGCAGGGATTTTCTGGAGAACTGAAACAGAAAAGGAAAAGGAGTGGTAGATACATATGGGCTTCTGTTCCAAGGGGCAAGGTAGAAAATGGACATCCCTAAAGTTTGATTGGAATGAGTGTGGTTGAGTGGAGTAGAGACCGACAGTTGAAGGACCAGAGATACTAACTGGGGATGTCCTTGTGGAAGTTGTCACAAAATAAATAAATCCAGGAGGATGTTGCTGTTACAGCTTTGATGACATGATTACAAGCAGGGAGCAACACCACACATAAAGCAGTCAGGTCTGTGCACAAAGTTTTTTGCACAGATCTAAAAGAGCTGCTGCCTACTCATCTGCCACCCCAGCTGGTCCAGCCAGCTCCTTGTGCTGCACACAGCCCAGGGAAAGAGTCAGGTCACTCATAAGTGCTAACCCAAAACCTTCACTGCTTGATGAATTGTTTGACCTACTTGAGGCTCAGACTCCACTCAGAGAATCCCATGCTCTTCCTACAGTTTTGGTCTGAATTGAGCCAGTATGTACAATATGACTAGTTCAACAATCACAACACTGTGCCGTGGGACTTTGCCTCTGCTGGAAACTAAAGTACATGCAATTAATTCTGTGGTACCTCAATGAACAAAACAGGGCTTTTGTGTAATACTATTACTCATTTGTTTCCCATTAGTCATGAATCATGAATTGTTTTGTCTCAGAAATTAATACTATTTTCCCCCCAAATTATCAGGTTTTACCTGCTTCACCTACTTCATACCCTGATGTTTCCACAGATAGTGTGGGCCAAGTCTTCTGTCCTGATCCATGCCAGAATCTTGGGTTTCTGAAGGTAGTTGTACAGTAAGATTGAGATCTCCAGATCCTGTGGCTTGAGAGAATCAGTTGATCCCAGACATGACAGAAAGTTGCTACTTTCCTGTAATTGCACTTCAGACATAAATGTCTTCATGTTATTCTGCTGTCCAGTGATGTGGGTTAGGGTGAAACATCAAGAAATTTGCTTGCGAATGGATGTACAGATTTTGTCTCCTATAAAGGCATAGCCCTGTCTGAGTACTCTGTAGTGACCTTCTTGGTAATCCAAACAGTGTTCTCCTATATAAATCAAGTCCTGTTTGATGCAGGGACCTGCCATGTGTTCAGATGCATCCATGAAACATATGTCACTTGGGCTGTGTGACCTTTGCAGAATCCTCCTGGAAAAGTGACTTATTTTGTGCTCTATTGTCTTGCAACTCAGATGCAGAAGGCGAGTGAATACACAGTCATATCAGGAAAGAAACATCCATTTCTGATAAGGCAAAAAGGTCTCACCTTTTTCAAAAGAAGGAGGCTAGCACAGGGTGAGGAAAATGAGCATTTCAGCCTTTCGCACTGGTGAATTTGGGAAACCCCTACCCAGACACAAATTCAGGTTTCACACAGTGAGACAAATGTTCTGATCCCCCCACATCCTTTTGGTATCAATTCATTTAGAAGACTAGTGAATCCCCAAATCCAAGTCCATGTATGGAACTTATGACACAAAGGTTCCTAACAACCTCAAACTCACTGAGCTCTTTTAACTGCTTACAGCCTTTTGGTATCTTTACACTTTTACTTAGATGTCTTGCACCTCAGCAGTGAACTTTTCCTGTTTTCTCTTCTTTTCTGCTACTGCAAGATGGGTGTTTATGCCCTTGGCATTGTCTTCCAGGAGGGCAGACAGCAGCTCCTTGTATCCCACTGCAGAAGGTGGCTCCAGCTCTGTAGCCACCACACAAATAAACGCTGACCCAAGTTACCATCCCTGACCCCCAGACAAATCAGCAAGTGATGGTGCAGCCTTCTGCCATCACAGCTGTGACTCTGTGTCCATCAGAGACTGGCCAACACATTTAATGGTCATGCACATCCAGCCATACCCACCTTTTCCCCTTCTCCTTGGGCACACTGCATTGGGCAGCAGCAACCTGTGGAGTTAAATAAACCATGCACTTCCATCCCCAGCCACCTCATCAGGCAGAATGCCAACAGGGCTTGCAGAGTGGCTTTCTTGCACTGTGCATCCTCTGGCTGGGACTGCCAGGGTTTGCACCCCTGCTGTGTGTTGGCAGGAGGCAGAAACTGCCTTGTCAATAACTTCTCTTGGAGAAACAGAATCAACAAAATGAAGTTATCCACCTCTGACACCTTTCCTCATAATGGATTGCTTTGGCCTCTTGCATTTGTGTAATCAAATGCTGCTGCTTGTCACATGCTGCAGTTCACTGTGTTTAAATTGAGAGGGATCTCCCTTAAATATTTATTTAAACAATAATATCCCTTGAGCTCTTTCTAAATTGCTGTACAAAATTGACCCCAAACACTGTTTTAAAAATTTAATTAAATTGGTTTTCTGCCTGAGCATAGTGCTGTGAGCCAGCACCTCCTTCTGCCAGGGCTGAAGATCCTGCAGCTCTGAAAGCCAATTCCTGCTCCACAGGACTTATGGATCCAACCCTCAAATTCTTCCAGCAGCTCCCAGAGTCACAGGGCAGAGTTTTAGAAGTCATACTGGTTTTGCCTCAGGAACCCAAAAATCCTGTAACTTCCAGGAACAGGCTCCTTCCCTGGATGCAGGAAAACTGCTCTGAGAGCCATCTCTTCCTATTGGTACTCACACACCACAGCTGAGGCTGGAAACACAGCAATGCCAACCCTATGCAGCTCACAACTGCTGGGGAGCAGGAGAAAGCTGAGGCTGCTGATATTTTCCAATGGTATTTCAATTATAACTTCATAACTTGCAGTTCAGGGAATTTTCTGAGCAAAAGACCCTAAAAATACATAAAATACACAGTATAATCTCTAATATTTGGCTGGAGTCTGCAAATCTAAGAAGAACTCACCATCCCAAATAAATTGGTTTTTTATTGTATGTAAACTAGAGGATTCAAACTCTTCATTTAGCAGCCCATTTTTGTATTTATCTTTAGTTAAAGGTAGACTTACACAGATATATTGATAATATTAAAGTTATCTGTTAAAAAGTTTGCAGTAGATTAGCAATGTTTAAGTGGAGGAGAGTTACAGCCCTTCCTCTGCATTTCTAATTCCACATTCTTCCAGCATCTTGATGAATCAGTTATTGGCTAAATCTTCATAGCCAACATGGAGTTGAGTGGAAATTGAATTACTCACCAGCTAAAGTAACTGCAAAGAAGATAATTCATTATGCTGCTCCTTAGCTATAATTGAGGCTCATCTCCTCATTTGAGGCTCTGTGTGGGTTTAATCATAGAGCTGAACTGGGGAGAAATACCAAAGCTTCTCTGAATCATTTTTATTCTTGCCCCAGTTCTTTATCATTAATTACATCAAGACATCTCCAAGGAGACAAAGAGTGGTGCCATCAGCCTGCTGTCCCTTAGGTCTCCCCAAAACCTTCACTTGTTTTGCTAAGTGTCTTTGGATGGTCCCTTGGGAGGAAAAGGCAAGCTGCATTTTGCTTGAGCTCCTTCTTGTTCTGAGTGCAGATTTTAACAGACTAAATGAAAAGATACAGCCTTTTCAGAGCTAACACTAGTGGTGAAGCTGGGCGATCAATCAGCCTTTTGTAGGCTGAGGATGATTGCAGAAACAGTTTGAACATCAGGAGGGCATTGAGCATTACTTTCCTCCCATGGTGAATGCAGAATGTGGAACGTGTGCCTCAGGCATCCCTTTCCTTTTTCCAGTCTGAAGGGGAAAGACCTCCTTGTATTTTTCTCTCCATTAGACAAGGCCATGGTCAGCAACATGGATGAAGTATCACAGATCAATAATTTCAAATCAATACTTCATTACTTTTCTCTGTTCAGAGGAGGCACATTTTTCTTTGTATGGGTACATAGAGCCTTTATCCAGCTCTCATCCACCCAGATATCTTGTGTCAGTTTTAGGGTTAACTCCCTCTTTTTAATTTCCTGCAATTATTTACTCTCAGCACCTGGAGTCCACCTTTGACAGTGAACGTGTCTGAAATAAGATTTCCAGAATAAAGGGTTTTTAAGAATTTTTTGCCTGTACCAGTCAATCTGAACAGTTACTTGGTAGCTAGAAAGGGGTTTTTCTTCCTCTCCTTCCAAACTTTTGCCTTTCATTGGTAGCTCTTGCATAGCCAATGGGTTCCACTTCAGGGGATCTTCTGAGAGTCATACCTTGGTCCACAGTTAGGTCAGAAAGTCAAGTTACAGAAAGTTTCAGGGAACTGCATGGTCCTGAAACTGTTATATCAGATATGTCTGTGTTTCTAAATTCCAGAAACGAAACACTTTAAAGGTTCAGAGCTGAAACAACTTGTTTCCAGTTTGAACTGAATGAAAGCCCCTGACTTCTTCTCAGTCTGAAGTTAGCCCATGCCCTCTCTTTTCTGCTTTGGTGTCCCATGAGGGCTTGTGTTTGCCTGCAGCCCTGTCTCACCAGCTGGGCTGCACACACCCCTAACTCACAGCAATCACACTCCTGTGTCACTGCCCTGGAGATGGGAATACCCCTTTCACCAGTTTTCTCATGGTCATACACAGCTGTAATGGAAGGTATTGACTCAGAAAGGGGACTCTGGCAATGTCACCCAAAGGACTGCAGCAGGAATCTCATCTCCTCCTGGAAGCCCCTGGGAACCTGGTGTAAGGCCCTGAAAAATGCAAGACTGAGGAAACCAGCATGACCTGAAGCTGTGCCAAAAGAAGCAAGCCCACTTATTTCACTGTACTCTTGCAAGGATTGGAGCTGCCTCCTGGACATGGTGATACTCACTTCCCAACTTTCACCCTCCTAGATTTGGAGAAGCATTTGAAGTGTGATGCTCCACATCTGTTCTGGCTGTCCTACCCACAAAACCAGCTGTTTCCTTCTGCCAGTGAGTGCTGGAGGGTTGTGGACAACCTAGGCACGAAGCAAAAGCAGAACCAGGAACTGTGACCACTGTACCAGGCACCCCTGAAAAGGTCTCAGCTGTTTGCATGGCCAAGTTCTGCTCTGGTTTAATTCAGCCCTGTTTGTGTGGCTTTGTGAGCACTGAAACAGTGTGAGTCTCAATGTTTAACTATTGTTATTTATTAGGTAGAATACTGCCCAGTCCTGGGCCTGAACTCTCCAAACTGAAGCCCAATATATACAGTCCATCTTGGCTCTCTCCAAACAGCATCCAGCATCAGTCACAGCACTGTAAATTGTTTACACAAAACTACAGACACCATAACTTATTAAATAACTCTCTTGTCGGTCAGATAAGTAAATATTTCTAAAGACTGTGAACATTGTGGCAAGCTGGAACTGCCCAGACCAGCTCCAAATGGATCCAAGTGAACAGGGGACCATATTTGCCTTGCCTTTGATGTCCCTGCTCCAAGTCAGGCTGAGAAGGGATCTGAGAACAAGCCTCCCTAAGGGAAGCTTATGCAGTTTTAAAGATGCTCAAGCTGCTGTAGAGATAACAGGAAGAAGAAAACTGTGGAAAGAATTTGCAAAGAAACTATCCTCCTGAAGTGTGAATTTGAACTTGTGGGAGTCAGACCCTCCCCCTCCTTCTCCCTGTCCTCCTCTTTGAACCCAAACAAATGAAGTGGATGCCAGAAAGTCTCTGCTGCAGAAGGGATTGAGGGTTCATGCCTTGGGCCACAGCCTGAGACTGCAGGGAGGGGTTCCTCTTGCTGTTGGTGGAATGGATGGTGGCAGCACCTGCACACAACCACCTCTTCTTTCAGGCAGCCATCCCAGGAGCTTTGGCAGTGAGAAGGGGAATGGTGTTGACATTGACACTTCCATTGCCTGCCCTGGTAGGTCTCCATGCTTTTGAAAACAGACTGTGGCTATCTGCTTTGGAAACACTCGGAAACTTGTTGGTGTATGAGGTATTTGTTTCCAATCATTTCCAACAATTATTTGGGATCTTTTTCCTTTCAAGTTCACTGGGTTGTACCAGTTCACCTCCTTTTCAAAGGATTGTGTTACATGCAGGAATGTGGAGTTGAAAGGACCTGAGTTTTTGCAACAGGAATTTGTTTTGGAAGCAAGCGAGTCGGAAGCAGAGGAAACGGGCAGCCCACCAAGGGCTTCGCCAGGATTATCCCACCCTTTCAGCAAGCTACAGCCAGGGCAACTCACGAGCTGGGCTGAGCCTGCTTCCAGTGGGGGTAGGGACAGACAAACTGCTCCTACCAGCAGTTTAATACAGCACAGGATCTACTCATGTCGCTTGAAACCTCATCTGAAAAATCCCCTCGGGCACAAACCTCACTGGTGTGAATCATGGATCATTGAATATCCTGAGCTGGAAGGGACCCCCAAAGATCATTAAGCCCAACTGTGGCAGCCACTATGATGTTGGAAAGCTTCATCTGGGTGAAGCTGGCTGTAGGCTGTGGCTGTTGGGTCACTGGGATGCTGAGGAGGACATTCCTCCACACAGTCCCCTGCCAAAGGCCAGGCTCAAAGTCCATTATCAGATGAAAACTCATGGACTTGAGGCTAACCTGAATCAGGGACTCAACTGTGTGTTTAGCACTTACTTGTTTGGTACCTGAATGGCACCTCCTGACCTGCATTTTCTCTAACAAGATTTCAGTTCTTAGGCTTTTGAGATAGTTCAACACCTCCCATTGCTGGTGCATCTGGGTAGTTTTCTTAAAATATATGTTTCCTTGTACTGTGTGTATCACTTATTTAATGTCAGAGGCATGTGTGAGGCTGTCCATGTTTGCAAAAAGGCAGGAGTTTCATCCCAGGACTAAATCAAATGCTGCCAAGACAGCACACTGCAGACATAAATAAAACATAGGTTGTACAGACCAACTGTCAGTGGTTTTCAACTCCTTAAATACCCATTCCTCTTTGTGCACAACCATACTCACTGGCACTCCTGCCTTAGTGTATTCAATACAAATTGATGATTGATTGAGAAAACAGGTTAAAAAAACAAGAAGAGCAATTTCTTAAACAAGTGTGGGCATGTGGAGGGGAGATGGGAAAGGGTGCAAAGGTCACACCGACCTGGTGGCAAACAGGGCAGTGTGAAATGCTGTCAATACAGTCAATATGTTCATGTCCCATAGGTGCAGAGAGGTTTCACACATTGGAGTAAATGTTTTCTAGTTCCTAGACACACATGAAAGAAAAGAACAGCACACAGAAGGAAATACATTCTGGTAACCTGCCAGAAAGAAAGGTGTTATTTTTCAAAAGAGAGCTGGAGACACTCCAGCTCTGGATCCATATCCAGCTCTAGCCTCCAGCCACCAATACTAACCTGCACTAATGCAGACACCACCCAAGAGCCACTGCTCCTGTGGGCTGTGTGCCACACACACCTGTGTGACACTGCTCACGTGGCTGTCGCTGTGTGGGTGTCCCAGGTGCTGGATGTACCTGTGGACACTACAGCAGGAACACCCTCCCACCACCTGGAGCCCCAAAGCCCTGGGACTCCCACTGTGCAGCCCCCCACAGCTCCCACAGCCCATCTCAGCTCTGTGCCCTCCCCTCTGCTGGGGCAGCTGGTGATCCCTGTTTTCCATCAACCTCAGCCAGCCCTGGATATGTACTCTGCCTCTTCTGAGGAGGTGATGTGCTGGCAGTGCTGCTGCTCGAGGCTCTGCTCTAAGGAGACCCTGTGCAGGGTGTCTGTGTTAGGGTTCCTACTGACCAGCACCTACAACAGGAAATTTGCACTGGAGGTAAATCTGCCCTTAACTAAGTGCATTTCTGTTCCTATCTTCATTGCAACCTGTCACTGTTTTTTCAACCATTAGTGATTTTTTCCCCCTCTCCCTTAACATTGTCTCTGATTTCTGTGTCATGAGGGGGAGTATTGTCAGATCGCATTCTCATGATGGGAGAGGCAGAAAATCCTTCTGTGTATCATGTGACCTTGGCTTCCAACACCACAAAGGATTTCTTCAAGCCCCGCTCATTATCTCGTTTTATACTTTAAAGAAAAGCGAAAATGCTGGTGACAAATGGCCTCGTTTATCACATTTAATTGACTGACTATTCTTTTAAGCCTCTGAAACACACTTTGGGCCAAAGCACTGGAAAAAGAACATGCCATTTACCCTGGTCTGCTGCCAGGTCACATTAAAAATTGTTCAGGAGGTGTTTTCTAGATCAGTACACGAAGCAGGAGTAAGTGTGTGCACTCTCACCACAGCACACTTCCCTCCTGGTTTCTAGCAACCATGACAGTGTCAGCCCTTTCACAAGCAAGCAGCAGAAATGGGCAGAAATGAGAATTTTGAGCGAAATTGTTGTGGGAAGGGTGAAGCCACTATAAAGTTGTATGTGAAAGGTGTCAAAACTTCCCTGCTGACTAAGGGAGTGCCTAGAATGGGACTGTGGGGGTCTCCCTTCATCCCAGAACTAACCAACATTCTCAGTGACAGCAATGTGAAAATTAGGAACATGGCTGTGGCAGCTCTGGCAGGTGTTGTGCTGACTGAAGGTTGCTGGAATGACAGATTGGATTGAAAACCCCAAAGATGCAGTTTGGGAGGGATGACTGCAGAGCTTTGCCAGTGTCCCTGAGTCAGGCTGGTGCTGACTATGTGGGCTGCCCCAAAGACCCACAGGTTGTGATGCCATGGGCTGCCTGAGTACCTATAATGTCATACTGCTGCAAACAAACCCCCAAACACCACTGTCAAATACACAGATAGAAATACAGTGTGTAAGACATCTCTCTTCCCTCAGTTCAGCTTCCTGTGCTAGTGTGAGACATCACCTAAAGATTTTTCTTATGGGAGGAGATGGTATTCCTCAAAAAGTTGTATACAGGTATGTGCAGAAAGGTAGGCTAAAGAAACTAGGTTTGACTGAAGAAAAGAAATCTAAAGAGAGAAAAAATGCTTTCAAGCACATCGAGGACTGATCAACAAGAAAATGAATAAACTGGTCTCTGTCCCTGCTGTAGATATCAGCCACCTGCTAAAATTTCAGTCAGGCATGTACTGGGTCTGGCTGGGAGGGAGTTAAGAAAGATTTAATACAGATTTAAGGAATGTTCCTAATAGTAAGTGTAGTAAACCACTGAAATACTTTGTCCCAGGAGACTGTGTAGGTTCTGTTATTAAAGGCTTTTCAGAACAGTTTATCCAGACATCTGTAAGGATTCACCTAGGCATGGGATGGAACAATGGACTGGAGCCAGCCTGCATCCCTGGGGACCCTTTGCATGAAATTTTCATCACATTAATGTGAACACAAGACTCTTCTTATAAAGTACTAAAGACACCATCCTAGTTTTTCAAAAATCCCTCCAAAAAGGTTTCAGTCTCGACTGAGCCTGTCCCCATTTGGAGATGGAAATGTTTTGACTCCTTTCCCCAACCCACCCTGAGACAAACCTGCTCAAAGGGGCCAATGAAGCCCAGAGTCACAGAAGTCTTCTCTCCCCTCCTGCCTGGGATCCCCAAGATGGAAAGGGCAGGGGAAGGATACTTGTTCCAATGGCACTGGAGTCCCATGCTCTTGGAGAGCCATTCCCACATTCCTGCTCCTTCCCACAGCAGCCCCCAGAGGATACCCCAAAGCCCAGTGGCACCCCCATAGCTGCTCACCCCCGAGGAGACCAGGTGCCTTCACAGCCCCAGACCACCCCCACTGACCACTGGTGGACTCAGCAATGCATCCTAAGTAAAAGATTGACACAAATCCTGCTGTCCTGATTAGCCATCCATCTAATCCCCATGATGTCAGCAGAGTTTTGCCTGGCAGGATTTGGCCCATTGCCAAAGAGCTCTGGGTTTTGTTGTCCTGGCTCTGGCTGGTGGTGGCAGGAGAAGGCTTCAGGTGTGAACCTGCAGGAGGAGCCTGTGCTGGCACCCAGCAAAATTCAGTGCTAAGTTTTGTTCATCTTTGTGGGAAAGGTGTTTCATGAAGAATACAGAAAAATCCCACCATGCAGTTCCTCTTTAACTACACAGCATACACATATATATGGGTATGGGTTTGATTATATCTATGTGCATAAATGTGTGTGTGTGTACATATATATATATATATAAATAATCATATTGTTTTCATGTTTTTTACAAGCATAGTTTCTGGGGCTAAGACAAGGTACACGTGTGGTGGGGGGAGGAAAGGAAGAGATGGAAGGAGAGGAAACTGCTGCTGTACACAGCAGCTCTCATCTAACCCCCATTTTTTACACTGATGGAATGCACCCAGTGACTGTTTCTACTATTTAAGGAAAAAGGTTCCTATACAAAATCCTGTGGTTTTGAAGTGATCCTTTTATAGGCATAAAAAGATTTTTCCATATCCCTCTGTTTGATTTCCTTTCTTTTATTCAGACCTGGCTACTTAAATAGAAACTTGCAGAATATCATGCACTGGAATCAGACACTTCATTCCTATTCTGGGTACTGGAGATCAAATATCCCACCAATTTACCACATAAAGCCATGGGGATGCAAGCTGAAGTCAGGTTAGCTGTAGGGCAGTGCAAGAGAGAGTTGGATTTTGTCTGGCACCCATCCCAAGGGACTTTTTGCTGGCAATGACCCATCAGAGAACTGACTGTGCTGTGTGTTCCACAGTGGGTTTGCCTCTCTCAGGCTTCTCATTGGTGGTAAATATTAATGGTGTTTGTAATCTCATGATTTGGAATAAGAATAACCATATGTTAACCTTGAGTTATAACACAGAGGTTTGGGGTGCTTATCCTAAACAGCAGTTGGATGCAATGCACAGCCTGCACCTGGAGCAGGGACCTGAACACTCACCTGCCTATCCTGAGAAATGTGGCATTCACATCTGTTCAGGCCCAAAATGTGGTGCTCACATCCTGGACAGCGAGGTGCTGGCAGCAGTGTGTGAGGGGCTGTGGCTGTGGGCTCTCCTGGGGGAAGACTGGTGCAGGCAGCACACACCTCGTGCAGGTCTCAGGGGGTACACAGCCCAAGGGCAGATGCTGAGCTGCTTGGCCCAGCTAAAATCCCAGGATGTGAAGCAGCAAAAGCAAGCCCTAGTCCTGCAAACAAGTCCTGAGACTCCTGAGAGTTCCCTGTCTCCCTCTTCAGGCAAGGTGTCCTTGGGGGCATCTGGGCACAAGGGCTAAGCTGTTGATCCAGGAGCAGCATTACAGAGCTCGGTGCTTTGTAAGGACCAGCACAATCTTTAATTTATTACTCCAGCCTGTACAGTTATCTACTGTGCTGGAGGTAGCTTTTCTGCACAAAACTACAAGCCAAGGGATTTCCAGAGCTCCAGTAGCTGCTCACTGCCAGATGTCTATTATCTCATCACATACATATGCTTCCCAAGGATGCTGGAGCTAATACTTTCCTCCACCGCCACAGAGACGTGCCTGGTACCACCAGTTTGCGCCGACATAAATAACAACCTGTCCAAGCATCTCCCTGACAAGTGCTGGGGGAAGGGGCAAGGACACGTGTTCCAGATGGAAATACAGCCAGGGGTTGTACCCTTGGTGGCTTTGAGTTATGTAATTTTATCTCAATGCAACATGAGAGGAAGCGATTCCTCCACACACTGCATCGTATTTGGCTGCCTGCTCACTCACTTTTTTATGAATGTAGGAGGACTGGTAATAGGGATGATGACAAAACTGCAGCAAAGCAGCTGAGACCCCAGGATATCATAAAAAAATTAACCTGCTATGTGGCTCCCTCTTGACAGATGAGGTATGTTCACTCATCCCTGCCTTAAAGTTATGTAAATCTCTGACTTCAGAGGAATAAATTTTGTTTTACTCCCACACTGAATGAGTGGGAAATGCTGAATTTTGGATCAGTGGTACAGGTTTCAACTCTACAGGCTTTGAGGACTTTCAATTTAAAATCATCTTTTTACTGTATATGAGGTCACACAGAAAATTATGTGATCCACATATGCTTCCAGCTCATCTAGAAGGAAGAAGTAAGGCCAGGCTGAAGATATATTGACAGAATGGGGATGAAAATCTAAGTGGTGTCTGCCCACAGAGGGACAAACTCATGGCACCCTCCCAAATTGTGGGTGGTCTATTGTGCATTGCTCTAGTCAATGAGAACATTACACTCATACATGCAAACCTAATTTGGAAAAACAGTATTTAAACAAACAATGAATGTATTGTAACCTCATAATTCATACACACTGAACCTCAGCTCTCTGTACTCCATTACATAGTAGCCTTCTCAAAATCCTGCAATTTGATTTTAAAAAGGAACACTGTGGGCGTGTAGTGTAGTACACAAGACCATTGATGACTCTGTTTTCATCTACTCAGAGCATGAGGCAAGTAGGTGATTTATTTTTATTGGCACTGCTGGCAGATCAGCTTCCACTGCTATGAAGTTGTCATGAGTTGGGTTGGCTCTGGCTGTCAGTCAGAGCACGCCCAGCAGAAACCCCAGTTCAGGGATTACATCCTCCTAAAGGATGTGCTGTGGAGGAAGGCTGTGATCCCTGCTTCTCCCATGGCACTCAGCAGAGCCAGGAGTGCTCCCAGTCAACAAAGGACTTGGACTGTTGCTGATTTTTGTAAATGTTGTGGCACGACATGGCTAGGCTACAACTGAATGAAAAATGTTCAAATTCAAATAAAGAGTAAACCCTGAGACTGAAAAACAGAAATCCTTTACAAAGACACCAAGATCTGGTGCCTCCAACCCCTTTTACAGACTTCAGCAGAGTGAGGGTAAGAAGAGCAAGATGGGCCATCTTCACCTGGCTGTTGCTCTCCCAGCTTCTACAAAACACTACATTGACACTGTGATCACCTGGACTCTGGAATTAAGAGGATAAGCTTTTGATGGATATTCCCTCTCTTGCCAAGTCGTAGCTAATTTATCCAGATCCCACCCTTTCCTTGAAGGAGACCTTGGTTATCCTGCAAATGACATTTTTACCCCATTCATCTGAGATCTCAAGAGGGAATTTTTTTTTTATCAGAAATTGCTAGAAAGGTCTAGCAAGTAAAAAGACCATGAATTCAGGGCTGAATACCAGATTATATTAACAGCCTTGCAGAAGTGCTCCACAGCTTTAAATTTCTGTGCTGTGGGTTTGTGTGTCTCCACAGTAGTACTCACACTTTTTGGACAATGGCAGCCTGTTCTGCACTCACTTGTGCTGTGGAAACAAGGCAGCTCTCCTGCAGCTTCAAGGCCAGCCACAAAGACATCCCAAAGAACGGCAAATCACAGCTCCATGTGCACATGCACATGCTTTGGGCAGTTCTGACAGCATCTGCAGTGGAGAGCAGAACTTCTCAGACTTTTGTGACTTAAAAATTTTCTTCCCAAAATTTGCATTTTGTCACTGTTTTTCTTTAAGTCACTTGTTGCACAAAAATGTCACTTTTGCACAAGTGTTTTGCAGTGTATTTTAAAAAGACAGCTGTAATTTAGGTCTACAGTTTTTGAAAATCAAAATACCTTAAGAAATTTGAATTTCACTTGTCATCTTTAGTATCAGGTATATAACAATTCAAAAAATATCCAAGGGTGTTCTTTATATTTTAGAGCTCTCTTCACCTGGTTTGTCCATCATTCTTGTGCCCCCACAGGCTGGGCCACTCCTGCCTTTCCTGCCTTACCAAACCAGTTCACCCAGGACCTCAACACCAACATCACACTGGTGCACTCTGCATTTTGGAGAGGGGGAGCCTCCCTCCATGCCTGCCATGCAAGGGGGGAGCTGCACCCTGGGCCACCCACGGGCCCTGATGGGACATGCCAGGTCAGACTCTCAGCCATGTGCCATATCCAGGGCTGCTCCTGTGCTCCTTCTCCTCCCTGTTTCTCAGCCAGAGCTTTGCAAAGGTCTGACTTTCCTCTAGCTGGCAGCTGGGCATGCTGCTTTCCTTGACGAAATCTCTTTGGAAACGGTAAAGATCTGAGGGCTCTCTCAGCCAGAAAATCAGATTTGGCTTACCTGAATGTCAGGTCAGCTGAGCTGGAGTTAGTAAACAGCAGGGGATGAAGAGGGACAAACAGTGATGGAGTGGCTTCTGGGAGCCTGTCAGATTGGTTTCCTGCAGGGTCTGGCCTTTGGTAGCACCCCCTGCCCTGCCCTGCCCTGCCCTGCCCTGCCCTGCCAGAACCCAGCGCTCTCCGGCACAGGCAGCTGGCGCTGGGGCTGAGCCAGCTCCTCGCGTGTCCCAAACCCACGGGGGATTCGTGCCCTTGGAACACCTCTGGCTACAGCAGAGCCACACACTGCCTGCTGCAGACAGACTGACAGCACAGCCTCACAAGCCTCCTCTCGGTGGGAAGTGCAGCTAAATAATCCAGCTTGTTACTTGTCCCTGTCAGTCAGTGGGCAAGGCCCCACTGCTGCGGGGCCTCCAGACTCTGGGCACAGGAAGATGGCCTGTCCCAGGCTCACCGTACCTGCATCCCTAACACAGAGCCAAGCCCCTCTAAAAATGTCTACAGAGGTGGAACAAAGTGGATTATGCAAGGAAATTTTCCTATACAGTAGTTCTGAGTATGCTGAACTGCTTGAGGAGAGCGTTCCTGCTCTGTGTGCCCACCTCCCCAGTGAACCCCACACACCCTCTTCCCCTGGGCATGTCCTGCCCAGTGCAGAGTCTGAGCACCCCACGCTGAGCTCAGAGTTTCTTTCCAGGGTGGGAGAAAAAGGCAGGGCTCCCTCTCCCCCATGTGCCGTGGGTTGGTTCTAGGACTGCTTGCAGAGGCAGAGCTGTGCCCACACTGTCAGGAAGCTGTGCAGGGAGATGTCTTGCTTTGGAAGAGGGGACAGGGACAAAGACAAAAAATGCAGAAAACTCCTGAAAATGTGACTCCTGGTTACCATGGCTGTAATCCTCCTCCTAACACCACAACACTGCAGCAGAAAGAGAAAGAGAAGTGGTTCAAGGCAGCCACAGGCTCTGCCATGGGGATTTCATTGTCTTCAGATGACATGGGGGTGACAGTAGGTGTTGAGAGGGATGTCTCCAGACAGGCACTGGTTGTGGCAGTGCCCCTTCCCACAGATGTTTTGGGGCCCTGGCATGCCTGGATTTGGACTCCTCCTTCCCAGGCATGAGTGCCCCTAGAGCAGGGACCACCCCACTGCATCCTCCACCCCTCCTTTTGGGCATCTCATCACAAAATGGACTCAGTGGGAAGGCACAGCTGGAGGTTCTCTTGGGATTCAGATCGCCAGCCCTTACCCTGTTTGCTCATCTCCTTCTAGTCAAAAATGAGATTATTCCCTTCAGCTGCCAGAGGCTGAAAATAAAAATGAGTCAGATCTGATTTTGTATCACTGCAGTCAGACTTTCTGTGCTGTGCCAGGGAAACAAAGAAAGGTGAAATCCCTGTAGGGAAGGATTTGCAAAATTCTGCGGGAAATTGGTATTACAGATAATTGTTTCCTGCTGAGGGGATATAACAGAACTTTGCAGAAAAGCTGCCCTTTTCAGCAATATCCACTGCAGCGTAGCCAGGCACAAAAGTCTGTCTCTAGCATAAATATGCTCTGCTGCACATTTTCCTCCTGCACCTGAAATTCAGTATTGGTTAATTCCACTGGGATTTCTTTTAAAAGAGATATTATCGTGTAAATATAAACCTGTTAAATTAGAAATGAGGTGAAATGGTGGGTGCTTTGGCCTCTGGAGCATCAAGACTTTGATTCTTAATGGTAGCTGTAGAGGCTTACCAGTTGAAAATGTCAACAGAAAATTATTGACTATCAGAACAAAATCCCCACTCCTAGGCAGGTTCATGCTGCCAGAAGGCAATTTTTTTTTCATGTTTGGCTGAGCGTAAAAAAAGACAATTATGAGCAGCTTCTTCTTTGTATCTAATTCCCAGTATTTTGAGAGTATGCTCTTTTTTTTCTCCCTGTTGAAGGTACCACATTAAAATAAGTCCGCATTAATAAAATAAATATGACAATTAAAGTAGTTCTAGTTTTACCATTGTGTACAGTGGTGGATATGCTTATATATATATACCAAAAAAAATCTCCACATTTTTTTTCTCTAAGCCAAGACACCATTGGTAGGCTGCTCTGAGCTACAATAGTGTTAACAGTGGATGGGAGAGTGGGTTCTCAGACAAGCTGCTCTTTATTCTTCCACTGACCTTACCAAAGCAGAAGGATGGCACTCGCTGAATCAGATAATGCCATCCATTGAACGAAGCCCTCTTGCTCAGCTGTCTCTGACAGCTCTAAATTTAAAGCAGCAGAAACTTTGACCAGACAAAAGAAAACTTCTGCTTATAATTATCACAATAAGACCAAAACCAAGAGCACTGTGACTGTTTTATTAATAGTGTGCTTTGCTGCTCCCAACCTTTGCAAAATCTGTGTATCTGGCTCTCCAAAAATATTACTACTTGGACCTATTTCATATGGATCAGGAAGGATAAAGACATTCCTGAAAGCTCACTTGCCAGCTCTGCTGTTCTGCCAGCAGCAGTAATTCGAGGAGGAATCATGGCCCCTTTGAAATATGGATCACAGCATGGCTGGAGGATGGGGCCCAGCCAGACACACATGCATGGACAGATCTACAGGAGATTCATTTTCTGTCCCACAGTAGCTCTCATCTTCCCTCTTCTGCTGCTCTGCAGTTTTCCTGCTGAGGACACATGTAGGCAGAGAAGACACCAAATCTCATCCTTGAAATCATTTCAGGAACATGCTTCCACATTGGGCTCTTCTCCTGATTGTGGGCAGAGGTGCCAACTGCAGAAGGCTGGAGCAGGAAGTGGCTCAGATCACTTGTTTTCCTTACACATCTCAGTAATAGCTTTTTGAAGAACTAGAGCATTTTTGCAGAACTGAAGCTGATGGCATCTGGTTGAACATGACAAACCTTGCTTGTCATCCCAAATTTACTGGCTAGAAGCTCAGCTCATCTGTTAGATGGGATATAGTGGCTCCCTGACATCATCAGGAGTGAATGTGTTGCATCGATTAAGCTTTTTACAGCCCAGCTTGGATTTAGGTAAAGAGCAACAACTGAAGGGCTTAATGAGGAAAACAGCTTGTGCATGTAGAGCCCTACCTGAGATATGTATTTGAGAAGTGCAAGTGTCTGCCACACAGAGCCCCAGCTGCTTTATCAGGCAAGAGGAGAAACCTGGCAAAGCATGATGGTCTTATGGCAAGACACGTGAATGTGGTCAAGAGATGTCTGTCAGAGCACCCAAACATGGTGCAGCAAGGGATGCTGCCATCCCACATAACCAAATCCCAGCACTGGGAATTGTGTGCCTCAGTTTGTCATCTACTCAAAGAGCTTTCTTGGAACTAAGTGGCTTTTTCAGGAGCAAGGTGAATAAGCTGTAGTAAAAGAGCAACTATGCTCTTTCTCACTCCCTGTAAGCCACTGCAATTTGATAACCAGATTTCTGTAACTATTTTGAGCTCTGTCTTGAGAAAAGAGGGACATGGAGATGTATTTGGCAATGTAATATAGGAGTTGGGTTTTGGAGGAATTTTATACCTTGTTAGCAATGCCTTTAAGCTATTCTTGTATAGATTTATATTGATGGGTGGCAGTATGAGTGGACTGGGGCCTGACATCCCATGATCCATTCAGTTTCCACACAAGCAGCAGATACCAGACTTGACTCAACCATTCCCTATCAGGCTGCCAGTGGCAAGAACAGTGGAGGAGAGATCACCCATATTCTGAGAAGAGTGTCTTCATCACCTCTGATGTGGAGCCCTGTTAGACAGTGGGAGAAGGAGAGTGTTACATGGGGAAACATTCTCAAGCCAGGCTAGTGGCTGCCTCCTCCCTCATCAGCACCAAATCACGTTTGTGCTGTTCTCTTCACGAGCACTGGCTGCAAAGAGCCCCACAGTGGCTACATCAGCTGGAAAGACCAGCACTGGCCACAGTTTGAGCAGCTGGAGTTGCTCAATTCAGAGCTCTGGCACATCCACAGAGCGTCTGAGTATCCCAAACTCAGCCACCTCATCTGCAAGACAGCACAGACACAGCAGGCAGGCTCTGGTGGCAAGCCCAGTCAAGATGACAGCACCTAGAGTCCACCTACTGCAGAAGTCCAGGTTTTTAAAGAGGTTCAGGGAAGGGGCATACAAAAGGGGGAACCTAAGTCCTTAGGCAGCTGTGAATCACTGTCTTGGATTTAGGCACCTAAGTGCTTTTTTGGACTTCGTCCCAAACACTTCATTGAGTGAGTGTTGCATTAACAACAGCCCAGTCAGAGGACAAGCAACAACAGAAATGCTCCAAACTGCTATTTTAATGCATCCTAGAATGTGAATAAATGATCACTGCAGAAACAGCTGTACTGGGTTATGGTGTCATTGCCCCAAGCTGTTTCCTTCACTTGTACAAGGAAACACCTCTGAGAAGAACTTCCCTCACTGCAAAACCACCAGCTCAGTGCAGTCCAGAAATCTATCCAGGCTAGAACCACTGACTCGGTGTTGAAATGGGCATGCAGGTCCCTCTATCCATACACCTGGCTCTGTTAGAGGGGAAGGTGGATCCTGGCAGGTAGAGGAGGACAGCATCTTAGAGCAGGATTGTTATTTCTGTAGGGATTGTTTACCTCTCTTTTCAAATATGGAGTGGCCACTTGTAAGGACCCGAGAACTTTCACAACTCGCTCTTCATCTTCCCTTCTGAAATCCGCGAAGTACCTACGTGGTTGGTGGTGCTGCTCGTGACCACTAAGTTCATGTTAAATAGAAGGACAACAGAGGCTCTTCTAGAAATGATAGAATAAAAAAAAAATAGGGCTGTGCATGCCATTTTTCACTTTAGGAAGCATACTCTGACTTTGGAGGATACACGTTCAGGTGAACACTGCCTGCAGGGCACAACAAAAGATGGAGCTGAAGTAAGAAGTTTCAGTTCTATTTTAACTTTCCCCTTGGAGTGGATGCAGCTTGACTTCTCTGATGTAGGCTGCCTGGCTGTAGGTTGCACAGACAGGGGAGGGTTTAATCTCCTTTCAAAGAGCCGTTCATTTGCAGGCTGGCTGGCTGCTTTTCTCCCAGAGCACTCCAAACCAGCCTGAACAAAGGATCTCCTTCTAGGTTCAGGTCTCTGTCAGGTGAAGGCAGAACTTATGAGGTCTCACACCTCGACAGGGGAATGTGGGACCCCCAGAACAGGGACCTGCCTGAGGGGGTGACTGGGTTTGGGCACAGTGGTGATGCCATTAAAGAGTGTGTGTGGTGCAAATGTCCCAGACACCCTGGTCTTTAAACAGCCTGTCTCCTCTAAGGGCTGCCTCGTGATGCTTCTGTATCACAGTGCTGCAGTGTGCCCAAATGTCAGGGGTGAAGCTGGATCCAGGGAAGGAAAGGATGTGATAAATAAGGCCTCAGGTCTTATTTCTCATCTGAAGTAGAGAAAATATGGTGAGGTAGAGGTGTAATTTCCACTGGTGAGTCTGGATGTCCTTTAGTGAATTGGGGGCTGCACAAATTGTGAAGAAGGTGACCTCAGAACAAACCCACCTAGTAAAATGCATGTGGATGCCTTTTGATTAATTTGAATGAGGCTTTGCCTAAAAAAATTCTTCTATTCTTCTGGTGCCTGGTTCCATTTTTTCTCTGGTCCTGGAAGGAAGGAAGGAAGGAGAGAAATAGAAAAATTCATCTTGATCAGGAAAGTCTTCTGGTAGGAGAGCTTGAATTTCTCTGCCTTCCAAGCAAGATTTCTTTGTAATGTCAGTATAAACATCTACAACTTAACTAATAGATTTCAATGACTTTCAAATCCAAATGCAGTCCCTAGAGACCTGCAAACCCTCATGGTGCAGGCTGACATTCTGGTGTTGGTGCTGCAATCTTTTGCACAGTTGCTATAACTTAAAACGTTGTCAAGCAAAACTGTGTTTGTGTAATGCTGCTCAGATAAATTCTTGGTACTAGTGCTTTTCCAAAAATGTATTTCCTCTCTTATCTCTTCAAAAAGCAATTCCAGTGGAGAGTAGGTAAGAAATGNTCCCCGCGCCGCCGCTGCCGGGGCCGCCCGGGCCGGGGGGCGAGCCCGGCCTCCCTCCCTGCCCGGCGGGCTGGGCAGTCTCCGCTGTCAGGGCGTGTTTGGATGCGGAAAGCCGCGACACTGCTCTCTATCAGCCAGATAACAGCAGCAGCCCCTCGCCCCCGGAGACAGATGCCTGGTGCTGGCTGCTGGCGGCCAAGGCCCCTCTGTCTCTGGGCTTTCTGCCTGCTCCTCGACCCTGCCTGACAGTCACGTCTTCAAGGGGCTGCTTTTTGGAAGATAAACATAGCTTTCCTGGTTCAAAAATTACAAGTCATTCTCCTATTTTTTTCCTTTAACCGAGAAAGACTGTAATTTCAGCTTTTTGGGTGAGGCTCTCTGTGGGAATGTACTGACACGAAGGGGTCTTGCAAACTCTTGTTGAACTTTTTGAGCGCTCCAAATTACAAACAAGCCTTTCTTCACTCTCTGCCCTTGCTACTGTGCTCAAATTCTCTTATCAAAAAAACCTCAAACAACCTACTGTAGATAGCTTTTTCCCCTTGATCTCATAAAACCAGCTCATGTAGACCCACTGGAGGGAGGCAGCATTTCAGAAAGGGCAGTGCTGCCTTTTGAAACTTAACACTTGAAAACTTATATGACCACAGCCAAAAGCTGAAACTGGTGAGTTAAATAGCTATTAATTCAGTCCTTATGGACCTAATAGAAACTATGACACAAAGTATTTACAAAAAGAGAGTTTTTATTGTGTATTAAAACACGGTCTCAAGGATGGTCTCTCCCAGGGGGAATCTGCACTCCCCCTGGAGAGAGGAAGGCAGGGAAGCCCCTGGAAGGGCTCACTCCAACATGAGTGGTACCCAAAGCATGGCAAATGCTGGGGAAGGACAGTCACTGAAAGGCATTTCTCTCCAGCCTCCTGAGGACAAGCAGGAGGACCATCACGGCATTGGCAGCCCTGTGCCCACAGCCACGGATCAATTCCCCTCCTGCTGCGAGCCTTGCCAGCCACACACGGCAGCCTCAGCACCTCTGAGCCCCTCTGTGTGGCAGTGACTGGGGCTGGGAGCACGGGGGAACCTGCTCCTTTATCTTCCCAATAATTACAGTCTGACCAAAGCTTTGAAGAGCAAAACCTTTCCAGACTCTATTTCTTGATATTTACTGCTGTAGCTATAGGTTCTTCTGCCATCAGTATTTATTTTCTTTTGTTCCTAATAAACCCCAGGGCTTCAGTTACCTGTTAATAGCAGTGATTTCACAGCCTAGATGTTCAGTGTAAATAAATAAGAATCCTTTTATCTGTACTGTACTGTATCTTCCAGCTTATTATTCATACATATATGCTCAGGAGAGGGAGGAGACATTCCCAAAAGACCTCTCTGGTTTCTACATTACCTCACATACCTTTATCACTCTGGCCTTTGTGTTTCTCCTCCCCCAGGTTCCCCACTATTTCAGAGTCTATTCTCCCAAATGAAGATCTGCTCAGCACCATTATGTATTTGCAAGTTAAATTATCTGTATTAGTAAGAATATGATTGCTGCTGTTTTGAAGATGAAGTTGATTATTTTTTCTTTTCCCCAAGTAAATTTGAAATTCATTTAATGAAAAGGGCAAAGAATTTTTAGTTAATGCCTGTGAGTGACCTCAGCTTGTTTTCAACAACTTCAACAGGTCAGTATCTGAACTTGACACAGTAAATCTGGAGTCACAGTGGGATGGTGCTGAGCTGTGCCCAGACATTTGATGGGAGGACAGGGTGGAACCCACTGCTTGACTAGACCTGCACTGGACATCAGGCATGACCTGGTGGCTGCTGAGCACTCACAACTAAAGGCAAAGTGGGCATTTCCACAGACATCATCAACACATTGTGACAACTCATGAGATCTGACCAAAGGCTGCTCTTCTTTCAGCTTGTTTGAAGTCTGTTTTCCTCCAGCACTTTCCATCAAGTCTGCACAATGATGTTAATGGGATCCACAGCTCCTACTAATTTCTTCTTATTACAGAAATCAAGCTAAAACATACACTTGCAAAAAGACCTTTTCCCAGCTGCACGTCTCACTCCCCAGTGTCTGTGAGACTTCCCCCCTTATCAAGTGAAGCTCACATCTCTTCCAGGAATGCCAATGTGGCTGTCACAGCTGAGCCTCCATGAGCAGCTTCATGGAGATGGATGGAGCTGCCATAACATCTGTATTGTACCCTTGTACATAATGCATCAAATCTATTGTACTTTATTAAGTGAATGCAGGAATTGGTCTTCTCTGAAGTAGCAAGCATTCAAATTTTAAACTAAGTAGGATAGATCCAACACCAACATTCTTTGCTACTGTGTAACTTTTCTCCTTTTATCTTCCCCTACCTTTGGGGGATGACTCTTCCTCCCCTCGACACCTTGCTGAGAGGCCAGCTGGAGTTTCTAATCCTTCTCAAGAGCTTTTCAGCTGAATGACTGTACAAATATTTTGGTCAAGAAACACCCCTGGAAAACAAGGCCTAACTGTTCTGTTCCTCAGCTGGGTGACAGGGGTAATTACTGTGATAACTTCCCATCTCTCTTGGGTGTTATGATGAGAAACTCATTAGTTATTTTCCAAGTACCCTGAGCCAAGTCCTTGAATGAAAGTGCTGTAAGGATTGTTTTAACAATATTTAGCACTTCAAAAGTTTTGGAAGCACTACCTAATTTTCCCAAATGTAAACCAGCTAAATTCTGCAGGGTAATTTGTGTGCCACACCCCTCAGCCTTTTCGTCAGTCTTCACAATGTTCAGGAACTCACACAATATGGGTGTACTCTTCCTCTGTGTTAACTAGTCTTTTATTTTTAGCTTTTTTCACCCTTTTTTTCCTCCCTCCAGCACACTTTCATGTGTCATACTTTAGGACTTTAAGGTATATCTGCCAGACACGATAGCTGAGTCCTTACACTTAAAGGAAAATACTCTTCATGAGTGTTCTCCTTCTGCTCCCCAGCACCCTGTGGCCCAACACCTTGCACAGACATCAACTGCTGCAATTAAATCATCTTTGCAGAATGGTCACCACCTGACATCATGAAATATTTCCCTCTATTCAATACACACCCACCCCATCTGCTTTTTGGGGATGCCTAGGAAGCAATAAAGCAGTTCAAGAAAAGGATCCCTGAATACTAAATCAAAATACAGCTAAAGAAGCACCAGAGAACTGGCAAATGAAAACCTCCTTTCTTCCACAGCAGTGCTTAGTGTTTCCCTTGATGTAGCAGTAGAATATCTGAAGTTTCTCTGTTCCAAGCCAAAAAGAGGTGCCAATTGTATAAACAGGTGATTACTGTCAGGATGGACAATTTGAATTTTTTCTTGCAAAAAGGTAATAGCTATTTTGTTTATGACTAGCAGCTGTTCTAAGTAAGTTTAATATCTTATGGCTGTAACATGCCATATAGAATGGACAAGAGGAAAAAATAAGCAAGGGTTTAATAACACATCTGTGGCTAGTTAGTTATGGTAAACTTCAGGTATGTGGTGATTTCAGCATATGTTCCTAAATATTTTCCCAGCAACTGGATCTAAGACAAAACCTGTTACAGTCTTTTGGGGAGTAATTAATGCACCTAATCACTTCAAACCCCACCAAATTATGAAAAAGTATGCTTGATTTCACTGTAAAAAGCACTGATGAATGATCACCTCCAGAAATGAGGCTCCAAGCCCAGGACAAGTTCTGTAGGAACGGCAGGAAAGTTCTGACCCTGAGCAGTGACACTGCTGATGGGACATAAAACATAAACAGGGGACTCCCAATCAGGGAGGTTTTGAGGCCAGAGAGAATTATGAAGGCATAAAGCAGCAATAACTTGCATTGAGCAGAGCACAAGTTCCCATTCACTTGTCACAGTGATGACACGCTGCAGTGCTGTTGCTGAAGAGTTGGCTGGTGTGCAGCATGTCTCTGTGTTTTTCCTTTCCCTCCCCTGTAAATTAATTCATCTGTATTTCCCCCATCTGGCCCGTCCTGCTCATGCCTGTGTGTTTCTGTTTTCCACAATTTCTGCCCATAATGGCCACTTGCAGGCCAGACTTGCAGGCGCTGCTCTTCATCTGCGAGGAGCCGAGTCCTGGTGTTCCTGCCTGCCCAGGCACGCAGTCCTGCTCCACCATGTCCCACAGGATCTGATCTGAGCCTGCCTGCTGTGGCACAGGGGATGCTCTACTGCTTGCTGGGTTTGTGCAGCCCCACCGTGCTCCTGTCCAGATACCCAACTTTGCATACACAGCTTTTGATCCATGGCTTCTCTTTGCAGGGGGACAATAATGGTTTTCTCCTGTGTTGCCTCATTGAGTCACCCTTGCCCCATCATACTGATTTTTACCTGTCTCAGGAGTCCTACATGGCAGGACAGTGGTTTAGTGCTCTTTTCTCTTCTGCAAACTCCATTTGTATGCTTCTCTCTCAGCCACATTTAGTTCTTTCAGCCGTTTCAAGGATGAAGCTCTAAACTCAAGAATATCTGACTGTGGTCCCCTTCTCTGGAAAGAGCCAGGAGAGAGAGATCTCCTCAGGAAGCTGCAGGGGTGTGGGCTTTGCAAGCCAGCAAGTCTCCATCAGCTGTGCACATTTACCATCAAAAAGCAGAATTGCTTTTCTGCCTCCTCTCCTTTCCTTGGTCTTTGCCCCTCTCCTGGCAGACACAGTCTGCACTGCAGTAGCAACCTGAGACCACAACCCCAGTGATCTGAGCACTGGGCAAAGGCAAAACAAGAGCAACATCTGCCCAAAGAACTTGCTCTCCAACGGGCAGAGGGCAAGATGCTGCAGGAGCAAAGGGAGGCCCTGAGAGCTGCACTGATGCTGAGCAGCTCAGCCCTCAGCCCTCCCAGATCACAGACTAATGGCTTCATGTGTTACACCAACCCTCTGGGCAATCCCCCTCAGACACAAACTGGGACTGCCAGCCATCATTTGCTGTTAGTTGTAAATCCACCCCAAGGAATCCCTCATATTGTCTCAAAAATCCTGTTTGCTTTCTGGTATTTGACTGTGGAGCCATGTTCAGCTCATGTTTTCAGGTTTTACTCTGTAACAGGAGACCTAGGAGCACGGGCACTTGTTTGGTGTTTTGGTTTGGGTTTTTTTAGGAGCTTTTCCTGTGTTCTTTTTTTTT